>VDFB02217454.1:0-74247 GCA_007258455.2 Sequoia sempervirens
TTCTATGTTTCTCTTGTACTGTCCAGGCCCGTATTTGTAATAAATGCTCTAAGTTTTTTGGTGTCCTATAGGAAATGAAATTAACTTCCTTTTGAATCCTTACTGAAGGTCTAATAGTAAATTGGAGGGAGATCTTTGAAAGGTTTTAATTCTGCCTAGGATAGAACAATGAAGGCCATGTTTTGAGTATTTAATCATGTAAATTGTCATTCCATATACTGTTACTCACTATTTTTTAATGGAATGGAACAATAAAGGTAGGGTAGGATGTTTAGGTGCATTATAATGTGAAATAAGGGAGTTGTGTGTTCTTGGAGTACAAATCTAGGGTCTTCAATGGTACTTTTATGGTGTTTTGAAGGAACACAAGTAGGGTTTTGACCAAATGGTGATGGTACTAGTCTTGTAAAGGTTTAATATGTATGTACAGACCTAAATAGATGTGTTGGGAATAGTATTAGAGTTTGGGAGGTCGTTATTGTCGAGAAACAGAAAAACCCTTAGTTTTGGCTTGTAAATGGAGGGTTTTTAAGTTTGGAATTGTAGAAGTCTTAGGGTGGAAAATAAATTGGAAAATATGATGTTTTGATACATGATTAATGACTTTCTAATGTGATTTTGTGAAATTCAGGTGTTTAAGGAGTATTTTGTTTGTAAAAATGGGCTAATTGTGTAGCCTTTTCCATGCTAGGGTTATTGAAAGTCAATTATAATCCAAAAGAGTTGCTATTGAGTTTGACATATGTTGTGTAGTCCCCAAATGGGTATCTGAATCCACAATTGGGTTGGTAGGTTTTTTGGAAAAGTTTTGTGAAAAATCTCAAAAACCGGGTTCCCACTACTATAAGGGAAGCATGGGTTGATGTTGTAGCAATGGAAGAGAGAAGGATTCTAGGTGTGGAAAATTGTTTGATGGTCTTGTTTGATCATGTTCATGGTGTTCAGGCTCTTTCCAATCCTTTTGGTTACTTCTGGTTGTAAGGTGTTAAGTTGGGTTATTAGGTTCCTATGAGTAAATAGTGAATTGTGTGTGTGTCCACATAGAGTATTTGTGAGAAGCTATTGAAAAAGTTGAGCTTGCTCCTACCACTGCAGATCAAACACAAACCCTAGGATGATCTCTTAGCCTAGAGAATTTTTTTGAGATATATGATTACACCAAATTACTTTATTGAATTAGGTTGCAATATCATGGAGAAAATGCTAGGTTTAAGTAATGCAATTTTATCCACATGGAATATTGTCAATGAGATGGACCTTCAAGATGAAACTCAAAATTTCATGCCTAAAGATAACAAGCTTGTCGAAAAATAACTCATGTGTCATATTGCAAAATTTCTTAAGTATGTATGGTAACTTTAAACATGCAAGACACATAGACTTTACCCAAACCCATTTAAATTTCAATTTCCCAACCCCTATTATAGCAATTCATCTTAGTTCATTTATAAAAGAAAATAGTTTTTGTAGGTACCACCTTAACAAAAAGCAAGATAATAAATTGAATTTGGCATCCAACTATAAACTCCACCATTTCATCCAAAAACTAGAATTCTAGATATTTACTTTGTTTGTCATGTTGATATTTAATATTTTCATGTGTTGGCATGTTGTTTATTCCATCATTTTTATTCTTATTGCTTTGACTATCACATTTTATTTCAATTGCAATCTTTTCAACATGGTGAGCCCACAAATCAATTTCCAACACTCCAAATTTCTTGAAATTTTCTTTGTCCATTATTATTATTGCTACATTAGACCTCTCTCTATCCATCCCAATCCACCTAACTACTTCCATTAAATACACTAAAATATAGTAAAAGATAATGCAACTTACTACAACTTAAGAGAAAATTCTTTAAAAATGTTACCTATTTTTTTTCAATTTATGATTTTACAACTAATGATATCTATAATCCTTATTCCTTATTTTATTATATTTTATAATCGCACAAATTAATTTTAACTTTTGTAGTGATATTTTTTTATAATTGTTACCATTACTATTAATTTCCATCGATTGCATGTTAATCACTTTACATTTTAAATGCAAGCCGTGAATGGAACGTTAAACTCTAGTTATGACATGTAAGGGTACTATTCTGCAATTTTAATGCTAATTTATAATTTTGTGTCCAAGGAGGAATCTAACGAAAAGACACGTACTAGAAAATATTCTTATTTTGTTATTAATAAAATGGAAAATATTATATTTAAGGAATACAAGCTTGTAAAACCATGTAACGAGTTCCTCGTTGAATGGGTGAGCATTAAACATAAAAGTGAAGGATATAAATAAGTTTAAATTATTTAAAATAATTTTGTTCATAATAAACAATAAGGTTAATTTTTTTCTTCAAATTATTTAGGTGAAGCTTTTATTATATGTAGATGTAGATTAGTATCATGTTATTAATATAAATATTTTGAATATATCTATCTTAAAGACGATGAGAGATATTTAATTCTATAGATAAATATTCTGAATTTGTTGTCTAGAGTAGATAAACACCTCTTTCAAATAGATATATTTGAGATTAAAAAAGATATATAATTATTATTTTATTCAAGTAAGAGTTATTTTATTTTACTTTAGACTTTTTTATTTACTACATATTTTAAAAAATTGATGTCTTTACATTAATTTATATACAAAAGAGCTATTTTATTCACTATAGAGCAATTTTATTTAGTTTAGATATAATGATTTTATATTTAAAATTATACATAACCTCTAAATAGTTTTTCTTTCAACTTTTCTTTCATTGTCATGACATTGTATGCTTCTCCCCCTACTACCATCATAGGTTATGCCTCTTAGCATATTGATATTGAGAAAAGCAAGCTATCAAATGGACCTATCTACATACATTTTTTAGGAGCTAATAATAATTGTATTTAAGAATAAGGATCCATTCCAAATGTGTTGTATACATTTATAATACAATTATATAGAGAGAGGATCTAATGGAAGACACTTTATTCATGCACCATAGAAACACAAATTAAAAACCCAATGTAAGAGTACATACAAAAACTTAATTCTTTGTAGGCTAATCTTTACCAGAATCGACTACAAATAGGAATGAGATCTTGATTTCTACAACAATCCTTGTAGTCATCAACCTACACGGGTAAGTGTTTTTTCCATTTTCTTACTATTTTTTATATTTTGTTTAATTTAAGTATTTATATAGTGTATTATTCATCCAGTCAAATAGAGAACCAAATTATGAACCCTAAACTCAATTAGGTGAAGCTTTTATTATATCTAGATTAGTATCATGTTATTAATATAAATATTTTGAATACATCTATCTAAAAGACAATGAGAGATATTTAATTCTAAAGATAAATATTGTGAATTTGTTGTCTAGGGTAGATAAACACCTCTTTCAAATAGATATATTTAGCATCAAAAAAGATATATAATTATTGTTTTATTCATGTAAGAGAACTTATTTTATTTTACTTTAGACTTTTTTATAATTTACTACATATTTTAAGAAATTGATGTCTTTACATTAATTTATATACAAAAGAGCTATTTTATTCACTATAGAGCAATTTTATTTAGTTTAGATATAATGATTTTATATTTAAAATTAAACATAACTTTAAATAATTTTTCTTTCAACTTTTCTTTCATTGTCATGACATCATATGCTTCTCCCCCTACTACCATCATAGGTTATGCCTCTTAGCATATTGATATTGAGAAAAGCAAGCTATCAAATGGACCTATCTACATACATTTTTTTAGGAGCTAATAATAATTGTATTTAAGAATAAGGATCCTTTCCAAATTTGTCGTATACATTTGTAATAAAATTATATAGAGAGAGGATCTAATGGAAGACACTTTATTCATGCACCATAGAAACACAAATTAAAAACCCAATGTAAGAGTACATACAAAACTTAATTCTTTGTGGGTTAATCTTTACCAGAATCAACTACAAACAAGAATGAGATCTCGATTTCTACAACAATCCTTACAACCATCAACCTACAATTAAGCATTTTTTCCATTTTTTAATTTTTTATATTTTGTTTTGTATTTATATTTATTTTGTGTATTTTGTTTAATTTAAGTATTTATATAGTGTATGATTCATCTAGCCAAATAGAGAACAAAATTGTGAACCCTAAACTGAATTGAAACAAAAATATGAACCATACGCACAAAAATAGGAGCTCTACACTCAATTAAAGAAAAAATATGAACCCTAGAAACAAAAATATGTTGGATATTATAATTCATTTTCTATTTCTCTTCTTCTAAAAATGTATAAGAAACTATTAATTTTATTGTTCAAATTGTCTCCATTTTTGTTTTTGCACTTCAAGAAATTTTTGATTTCTAGATAAATATTTGTTGTTGTTGTTATTGATATTAATTAACTTGTAATGCAATACCTTGTATAATAGAAGAATATGATATGAAATATGCTACAAATAATTGATAATATATGATAATAACAAGCCACTTCGAGGGGGAAAACCTCCAAATATCTCCAATGAGAACAAAATTTGCAATATGGTCTTCAAATAAGATTCACAATCTCCTATATATACCTATTTATGCCTAGGATATTGCACAGGTTGAGTTAGATAAACCTATATACGCCTTAGGTTGACCTAACTAACTAAATAACAATATAATAAGGATAATATGACTTAATTATGAGTTAAGGTAGCCACAATCCAACTACTCATAATCCGATACACACTATAGGGGTAAGGGCATTATAGAAAATCTGTAATGGCTTAGAAAAATTAGGAGTTCTAAGGACTAGAGCCTCCTTAATAGCTTGTTTAATAATTTGAAAAGCTTTACTTATCTCCTCACTCCATAGTACTTTCTCACCCTTCTTCAGCCTTTTCGATATGGGGCGGGTGATCACTACAAAATTTGTGTCCAAAGAATGACTGAATGCCCTTAACATTCTTTGGCGGTTGTATCTTACCTATAGCAGCTACTCTTTCAAGGTCAATTCTCACTCCTTTAGACACTATGTGTCCTAGAAATTTTCCTTCAGTAACCTCAAAGGTGCATTTCTTAGGGTTGAGTGGGATCCCATACTCCAAAGCCCTGATAAAAATTTTCTCCAAGTGCATGCAATTCTCTTCCTCTTTCTTGGAGTAAGCAATTAAATCATCTTAATAAACTACTAGGAAAATGTCTATTAAATTAGAGAATGCTACATCCATAGCTCTTTGAAAGCTAGCACCATCATTTGTTAGAAAAAACTACATTGTTACATATACATAGGTGCCCCAAGGAGTTGTAAATGAAATCTTATACTACTCAGACTCCTTCACTTTTACTTGATTGTAGCCAAAGAATCCATCCATCATTGATAGAAGTTCACAACCAATCACCTTTTGTAACATGTCCTCCACGTTTGGTAATGGATAGTTATGTTAACGATGACACATTAAGGTTTCTAAAATCCATACATAATCTGATGTCACTATTCTTCTTCCTCATCAACACAAGATTAGAAACTAAAGATGAGTTTCTGATAGGCTTAATGATGCCTTCATCTCTCAGCTTCACTAGTTCTTCTTGCATTTTTAGCGCCAAGGTGGGGTTAATGGGCCTTTATTTTATTCCTAAAAGTTTTTGCATCTACTTTAAGAGGAATCTCATATTGAAACAACTCCTCTCTATATGCCTTTAGGTCATCATACCGCCAAGCAAAAAAATGTGTATATCTTCTTAGTAAAGCAATCAACATTGCTTTAATCTGGGGATTTAGTTTCTTGCCCACATATACTTTCTTTGGAGCACTCTCAGTCCTTATGTTTACCTCCTCTAAGTCCTTTATATGTGTAGATGATTGTTTGGTATTTCTCCTATCAAGGCCATCAAAGATCCTCTCTAAGGCCACAAGACCTATAGGGATCTTGTTGGTCTTACATTGAATGAATTCATTACCAAATACCATCTCTTTCACATCCACAATCTCAAAAAACACTCCAAATTCAATCTCCTGACCTTCATATTGGTCCACATATGCCAAAAACCTTAGTATGTCTTCATTATCATTGAAGAATTGCCAGTTTTGGATGTTGTTAGGGATTTAAGGTCATTTCTTCACATCAACTTTGTAGATGCCAGCAAAAGTGATGTCATTTAGCCTTAGAGTGATATTGGCTAATAAATAAGCCACTTAGATATTTTTCCTCTCTAGCTAGTCTATGCCAAAAAGATCAAACTTCTTAATTGAGTCCCATAATACATTCCTATATTGTTTCAAATGTTTGTTCCTGGATGCATACTTAGATCTGACCTTGGAAACAACTAGCTCTAAGTCACCAATGACTCTCAATTTCTTGATACCATGCTTTTTGGCTAACCTCAGCCCTAGAAACCATGCCTTATATTTTGCCACATTATTTGTGCACTAAAACAACAAGGAGAATGAAAATTTGAAAGTTCTACCACTAGGAGAGACAAGTATTACCCTTGCACCTGACCCCTCCTTTGAACATGCCCCATCAAAGTGCATTGTCTAGAGTTCATCATTATTTGACAACTTCATTATCTCTCTTTCAAGAAGTGCAGGTTGCTTGTTGCCTTCTTCCAGTAACTCTTCCACTCTAAAGTCATTACTTCTAGTATCAAAAAAATGGATTTTATCTTCTTGAGAGGAAAACTCTATCATGTGAGGGACTCTAGAATCCCTAACTAATTTGAAGCCCTTACCATCAATGGGGAATGTGTCATAAGATATAGCACACTACATACTGTCTCCCATGGAGGCACTCCACTTCCTTGATAGTAGCATCCCATAGTTGGGTCGAATGTCCACCATTGTAATGCTCATAGTAAATTCTTTGTCTAGGAATGTAGCAAGTTTGTAGGGAAGTTCTTTAAACACTCCAATCATAGGTACTTCCCTAGAATCCATAGCATAACACTTTCCATAAGCACTATCTATTTTGATTCCCATCTCTTTCATGATCTCAAATGGAACTATTTTTGAAGAGGCACTTGAATCTATCATATAGTTCTTCAAGAGATTTCCATCAATGAAGAGTTACAAAAAATGGAACTAATTGGCTGGTGTAGACACCTTAAAATGACCTAGGCCTGTGAGCTTCATTCTTACCACTTTTCATCCTAACATAATTATGACACTTTAATTATGTTCCTAACCCATCTTCAACTATTAGTTAAATAATTCACAATTATTTAATTAATTCAAGGTCTTCTATTCTTCCCAATTATTAAATAAATAAATCATATTTATTTAATGTGTCACTAATTATCTAAAGTCAACTCTTAATTAAATAAAGTTCTCATTTTATTTAATTAATCTTTGTCATTAATGTCCTCATGATTATCAATAAATATATTTTAATATATTTATTCAATAATGCCACTAATTCCTAAAATCTCCCTTTAATTAAATAAATAGATTTGTTAATTTATTTAATTAATTAACCACTTCTTCTAAATTAAATAATTATTTTAATTATTTAATTTAGAAGAAGTGGTTAATTAATTAAATAAATTAACAAATCTATTTAATTAAAAGAGAGAATTTAGGAATTAGTGACGTATTGAATAAATATATTAAAATATATTTATTCGATAATCATGAGGACATTAATGACAAAGATTAATTAAATAAAATGAGAACTTTATTTAATTAAGAGTTGACTTTAGATAATTAGTGACACATTAAATAAATATGATTTATTTATTTAATAATCAAGAAGAATAGAAGACCCTTATTTATTTAATGCTTCACTAATTATCTAAAGTCAACTCTTAATTAAATAAAGTTCTCATTTTATTTAATTAATCTTTGTCATTAATGTCCTCATGATTATCAAATAAATATATTTTAATATATTTATTCAATATGTCACTAATTCCTAAATCCTCTCTTTTAATTAAATAGATTTGCTAATTTATTTAATTAATTAACCACTTCACTCCTAATTAAATAAAATGAGAACATTATTCATTGTCAATTTGATAATTAGTGACGACTAAATAAACATGATTTATCTATTTAATAACTACAAAATAGAAGAATCCTTTATTTATTTAATGTGTCACTAATTATCTAAAGTCAACTCATAATTAAATAAAGTTCTCATTTTATTTAATTAATCTTTGTCATTAATGTCCTCATGATTATCAAATAAATATATTTTAATATATTTATTCAATATGTCACTAATTCCTAAATCCTCTCTTTTAATTAAATAGATTTGTTAATTTATTTAATTAATTAACCACTTCTTCTAAATTAAATAATTATTTTAATTATTTAATTACTCTATGTGAATTTCTTTATTTTTAAATAAAACAATTTTTAGTTCCTGCCAAAGGAACTATAGGCACGGCAAAATCCTAACTAGTTATTAATGTTTTGAATTTCAACCAATCAAAATTAATTATTTTCTTTTATACATTATATTTGAAGTTTTTTCTAAAGTTAAATGCATGTTTTTTAACTTTTCTAATTTTCAAAATTATTTTTCTTGAATATTATTGGCTAAAAATTTTAGGCGATAAGGGCGGATTATGCGGAATTGAGTATAATATTTTTTATTTTTCAATTTCATTGCTTTTTTTGAGGCATTTTTTTCTCCACTTCTCAACTAATAAACTAATATTTGCACATTCAAATGTAAAAATTATGGCAAAGTTAAAGTTAGAAATGTTAATTTATAATAATTACAATATCATTCATAAAGCTCATTCCCAAATGTAAAAATTATGACAAAATTAAAGATAAAAACTATTAATTCAAAATTAAAGATAAAAACTATTAATTGAAAATTAAAGATAGAAACTATTAATTTATAATAAAATAATAATTGTTTTTGGAATAACTTGATATTTGAAATCAACTATTTAAGATAAATATTTATTAATCCATTATTATAGTTAATATTGATTCATTATTATAGTTAAAATTTATTTGTTAAGATAAATGTTTAGGAGGAAGATAAATTTATTATTGATTGTTTAATTATTATAGTTAAGATAAATTTCAATACATTTTTAATATTTTTATTATTAAAGTTCTTATCATTATTTCATGTATAATTTTATATGGGTTAATTTTTTATATTTGGATTTTTTTAAATTATTTATGCAAATTTATTTAAGATAAAGTAACAAATTTAAATATATTTTTTATATTTTCTATTTTATCAAAAAAGTAAAATTCATTAAATATTTTAAATAATTTTACATAAATAATTTAAAAATTATGAAAAAATTAATAAAATTATTTATTTATTATGAAAGCATAGATATTTATTAGAAAAATTTATATAAAATAAATTAAATACAATACAATCAATATTTATATAAAATAATATCATATAAATCCTAAACAAATAGAATAAATTTATTAACATATAACAAATATATTATAAAATAAACAACAATACATAAATAAATTAAAATTAATTATTAACAAATTTAATATATACTTTTTGAAAACTAATGTAGGAAGCAAAGGTGTGGAGATCGCTTCCTATGCTAATCTTGAGAGGAAATTATGCAAATTCAACTAACTATTACAGAGATTTGAATGGACAAATAAACATGCATAAATGAAATATCACAATAAACACATAACACAGTAATTACCATGGGGAAACCCTTCCGGGAGAAAAACCCCACCCTCCAAAACCCGCACAATGTATTATCAAATCAAGAAGATTACAATACACTTGCAATGCAAGTTCTTACAGTAGCGCATCACCACAACTCAAACTCAGACTCAGAGAGACTCCTTCTAGCACTCAGTCTTGCAAACTGAATTCGATGATTCAAACACCTCCCCAAACCCTCCTTTTATAGTGATTTACAACCTGGAAACCATTTGTGGTTTTACAAAACCATGGGCAAAACAACCATGCCACATGTTACCCACTTGTCATTTGTAACTTCCAAGATGGGAAACCAACCAAGTTAAAATAGAATTTTCGACCATAATTTTGTCCTCTAGTTTAGACCCCCATTAAATTCATACAATGAGTTTTTTATACTCTAAAAACAACCCTCCTATATTCTAATAGGGACAAGGCACATATTTAAGAACTCATACACCTTTTTCCAACGCATAAATATGTGGAGAACTACCACAAACAAATTCTAGAATTTTCTAAAAAAAGCTTGCAAGGTTGAGACACGATTCTCAACATTCTCCCACTTGTCAAACACCTTGCAAGAGTTAGGGGATCCAAAGTGTCATGGACTTAATTGCTAGGGGCCGAGAGCCCCATAGACTCTGAACACCATCTAAATTTCTCTGTGCTCACAGGCTTAGTTAATGCATCAACAACATTCACCAAAGTCTCCACCTTCTCCAGCTTCACCTTGCCGTCCTTGACCATATCTCTCACAAAATGATATTGTACATCAATGTGCTTGGTCCTGGCATGAAATGTCAGGTTCTTCGTTAGGCAGATTGCACTCTAACTATCACTATAAATTGTCACTGCACCCTGTTTGAACTCTATATCTAAACACAATCTCTTTAGCCAGATGGCTTCCTTGTAGGCATGAGTAGCTGCCATATACTCTGCCTCTGTAGTGGACAAAGCGACCACAACTTGTCGCTTGCTCATCCAACTGATTGCACCACCAAATAATGTAAACACATATGCACTAGTGGATCTTCTTTTATCAACATCACCGGCCTAGTAGCCTTGAATATCCAAGGAATGCTCGTTTCTTGTTCCATGGAAACAAATAGAGTACTCTGAGGTACCCCGCAAGTATCTGAAAACTCTTTTTATTGCATCCCAATGTGCTCTTCCTGGATTAGACATGTAATGGGAAAGTACTCCCACTGCTTGGGCAATGTCTGGTCTTGTACAGACCATAACATACATCAAACTTCCACCAGCACTCTGATATGGTACTTGACTCATCTCTTCCATCTCAAATGGGGATTTAGGACACTGTGAGCTAGAAAGCTTTGTTCCCATAGTAACAGGAACACTCAATGGTCTGGAATCCTGCATATTGAATCTTCTCAGAATAGTACCAACATACTTACTCTGGCCTAGCCAAAGATTTCTGTTTTTCCTATCTCTTATAATCTCCATTCCCAGAATATGCCTTGCTGCACCAAGATCTTTCATTTCAAACTTTGCTGAGAGCTGAGATTTAAATTCTGCAATCAAACCTTTTCCTTTGCCAATAAACATGTCATCAACATATAAGGCAATAACTAGGAAATAATCACCATCAGACTTGTAATATATACAGTGATCAGATTTAGATCCCACAAATCCCAAACTCAAAACATATGTATCAAACTTCTGGTACCACATCCTAGGACTTTGTTTTAAACCATACAAGGATTTCTTCAACTTACAGACCAAATGACTTTTACCTTTCACCACAAAGTGCTCTGGCTGTGTCATATAAATTTCTTCCTCCAAATCTCCATGAAGGAAAGTTGTTTTCACATCCATCTGCTCAACCTCTAGATCATAAGCAGCTGCAATAGAAAGTAAAAATCGAATGGATGTCATTTTTGCTACAGGAGAAAAAATTTCACCATAATCAACTCCTGCAACCTGGGAGTAACCTTTTGCAACCAAACGTGCTTTATACTTCTCAATGCTTCCATTTGAACCCATCTTCCTTTTGAACACCCATTTACAACCAACAGGCTTCCGTCCTTCAGGCAATGGTACAAGGTCCCATGTGTCATTCTTCTTAAGAGCTGCCATCTCTTCTTCCATGGCTATTTTCTAGGACTCTGAATCATTCATACCAAGAGCCTCTTCTACAGATCTCGGTTCATCAATATTAGCATTCAAAGCAAATATACACCTCCAATCATCAGGAGAATATCCATACCTTTCTGGTGCTTTCCTCTGTCTACTAGACCTTCGAACAAGATCTGGTTCAGGTTCAGGTTCTCCCTCTTCCTCTGATGATTCAGAACTCGTAGAGCTCTCCTCAACATCTTGTCTTTCTAAGGGCCTCGATTCAACTTTCTTAGGTGTAGCAGGCAGTTGAATCACATCTTTCTTTTCTTCCATCTGTTCTGGCTGCACTATAATAGAAGAAGGCTTAGTTTCTCTAAAAATAACACTTCTGGAATAAAATACCTTTTGTGCAATAGGATCCCAAAGCTTGTATCCTTTCACACCATAACTATATCCGATGAAGATACATTTGACAGCTTTGTTGTCCAATTTTGTTCGCTTCTCCTTTGGCACATGAGCATATGCCTCGCAACCAAACACTCTCAGATGTCTAAGTGAAGGCTTGTGGCCCGACCACGCTTCCATTGGCATCTTATCAACAAGAGCTATGTAGGAGACCTGTTTATTAGGTAGTAGGCAGTGGCTATTGCTTCAGCCCAAAACTTTTGTTCTAGTCCAGCTCCACTCAGCATACTCCTAGCCTTCTCCATCAAGGTCTTGTTCATTCTTTCTGCAACTCCATTCTTGCTGTGGAGAATATGGAGTCATCTTCTCTCTTTTAATACCACAATCTTTACAAAATGTGTCAAAATCATTAGAGCAATATTCACCACCATTATCAGTTCTCAAACACTTTATCTTCTTTCCAGTCTGCAACTCAACCATTGCTTTAAATTCTTTGAAACGACTGAAAACTTCAGCTTTACTCCTAAGAAAATAAACCCATGTTCTACTGAAATCATCAATGAAAGAAACATAATAAACTGATCTACCAATAGAAGAAACATCAACTGGACCAAATACATCTGAATGGATAAGATCCAAAATACATGAAGACTTATGAGAACTCGAGTAAAACTGAATATGATTTTGTTTACCATAGATACAATGCTCACAAAAATCAAACTCAAGATTGCAGTCATTCAACCCATCAACAAGGATTTTATTTTTCAAGGTTCGTAGACCCTTCTCACCTATGTGGCCGAGTCTTTGGTGCCATAACATGGTCTTCTCTGTAGGAAACTTTGATTCGGTAGATAGAGCACCCTTGGGTACCCAAAAACCACGACCATCTGTTGAAAGAGAAACCCTCTCCTTCTCCAACAAAGTAGTCCTTTTCACAATCTTATCAGAAGTACTATTGCACTCAACCGTGCATGCATCAAGCTGGTACAATGTACCCAATCTGCTTCCTCTTGCTATTACCATAGCACCTCTCACCATTTTCACACCTGCTTCAGAAAACTGTACAAGCACACCCGCATCTATTAGTTTGCTAACAGATAACAAATTTCTTGCTAGTCCCGGGATATGCAAGACACCATCAAATCTTCTAATTCTACCATCAAAAAATTTCACACGAATACTTCCACGACCAACAATATCAAGAACAGAGTTATCACCCAAATACACCTTACCACCATCAAAATTTTCATACTTACTAAACTAGTTTCTATTAGGAGTCATGTGGAAAGATGCACCTGAGTCTATCAACCATGCATTGTCACCTGCATGAGTGGCCAAGGCTGCGATGAAAGCATCTCCATCTTCCTTCTCGGACTCAGAATCAAAATCTTGCTTCTTCTTCTTCTTCTTCTTCTCCTCTTTGCAGTCCTTTCAGAAGTGTCCAGGTTTGCCACAATTCCAGCAGATTGCCTTGGACTTACCAGGAGATTTTGATCTCCCCTTATTCTTGGACTTAGAACGGCCATGCTGCTTTTCATTCTTGCCTCTTTCTTTTGGTCTTCCTCGAACACTCAAAGCCTCTTTGGCATTCAGAGAGACTTTCCTTCTCATCTCCTCAGAAAGTAGAGAACCAACAACATCCTCCATCTTCAAGACAACAGAAGTGCTCCCTATGGCCATGACAAGGCTGTCCCATGAGTCTGGCAATGAACATAGCAGGATTTGGCACCTTTCTTCTTCATCCATTTTCACCCCAACTGAGGTCAACTGAGTCACCAACATATTAAAGCTTTCCAGATGCTCATAAATTCGTCCACCTTCTTCCATTCTCAAGGAATACAACTTCTTCCTCAAGAAAATCTTGTTCACAAGTGATTTTTCTTGATAGATCTCACTTAGCTTCTTCCAAAGCTTCTTTGCAGTAGATTCTTCATGGACATTAATCAGAATTGAATCTGCAAGACACAATCTTATGAGACCTTTAGCTTTTCTATCCATTACATCATATTGTGCAGCTAAAGTTGGATCTGCGGGCCTCAACGTATTCTCATCCACCGCATCCCATAGATCTCGATCAATTAACAGATCTTCCATCTTCAGCTTCCACATCTCAAAGTTCGTGCCAGAAAACTTCTCTACATCAATCCTCCCCGACGTGCTTGCCATCTTTACAATCCTGCAATACAAAAATAAAATACTCTGCACAAGCTCCCACTCAAACCTTGATTAGCTCAAAAAACCCTATACCCAACAAATAGAACCAAAACTGGCCAGGCTCTGATACCACTTGTAAGGAAGCAAAGGTGTGTGGAATCACTTCCTATGCTAATCTTGAGAGGACGATTATGCAAATTCAACTAACTATTACAGAGATTTGAATGGACAAATAAACATGCATAAATGAAATATCACAATAAACACATAACACAGTAATTACTGTGGGGAAACCCTTCCGGGAGAAAAACCCCACCCTCCAAAACCCGCACAATGTATTATCAAATCAAGAAGATTACAATACACTTGCAATGCAAGTTCTTACAGGAGCGCATCACCACAACTCAAACTCAGACTCGGAGAGACTCCTTCTAGCACTCAGTCTTGCAAACTGAACTCAATGATTCAAACACCTCCCCAAGCCCTCCTTTTATAGTGATTTACAACCTGGAAACCATTTGTGGTTTTACAAAACCATGGGCAAAACAACCATGCCACATGTTACCCACTTGTCATTTGTAACTTCCAAGATGGGAAACTAACCAAGTTAAAATAGCATTTTCGTCCATAATTTTGTCCTCTAGTTTAGACCCCCATTAAATTCATACAATGAGTTGTTTATACTCTAAAAACAACCCTCCTATATTCTAATAGGGACAAGGCACATTTTTAACAACTCATACACCTTTTTCCAACGCATAAACATGTGGAGAACTACCACAAACAAATTCTAGAATTTTCTAAAAAAAGCTTGCAAGGTTGAGACACGATTCTCAACACTAACGTTAGTAGTTTTGAATGGGATAACCTATGGGAGCTGTTAAATTATGACAAAATTAAAGATAGAAACTATTAATTTATAATAAAATAATAACTATTTTTGGAATAACTTGATATTTGAACTAAAGGCACTACCTTTATCTTAACTCGTTATTATGACAAATGAGAGTTCTTTTTTTTTAATTGAAAAAATATTTATGTATTGTTTGATTCCTATATGTGTTCTAGTGCTGGATAGTTTCTTTTTTGGGGCAATGTTGTTCATGTCACTTCTTTAAATGATTAATGCAGATGTTTGGGTACATTAGTAGGTCTCTTACCATTTGGTCTTGCTACTTTCTAGTAGCCATTTACAAAGCTACACTTATCGTAATTACCCATAAACTAATAATGGAAGGTTCCATTTTTAGTAATTCTTTAGCCACATCAATACATTTTTTCTTAAGAACCATAATACTTTAGTAATTCCTTATCCACAAATACTTGAGCATGGAAGGTTCAATTTTTAGTAATTCCTTATCCACAAATACTTTAGGGGAGAGGACCTAGTAGTTGAGCATGTTTCAATAGTTGAGATAGTAGTTGTTTATTCATTTACCACTAAGTTTTCAAATCTTGCATGATTTACAAAGTTTAAGAGAATTTGGCTTCCCTATCCCTATTTTAAATAGGTCCCCAATACTTTAATATTATTACCCAAGTTGTTTCCATTAGACTTCAAACTATCTAAAGGTCTTCTCTAAAGGGTTGAAATAACAGAGCATTTAGTAGCATTTCTTGTTTGCATATAACCAAATAATTGTTCGCATATCTTACAGGAACACACTTTGCATCATAGCCTGAATTAATAAACCCTTACAATAAGTTGAAAATGATATATTTATGTCAAGAGATACAAAAAAAAATGCTAATGTGGGTAAAGGAGACAGAGAGACAATATCAAGACACACCATATCAACTATATCATCATGCTTATTTCTCCTCACAAAAAAAGTGTAACACAAAACAAGATTGCAAAGAGTTATCTCTTGTGATTTATGAGAAAATTATTATTTCTATTCCAATTGATCATAACAAAAAGAAGTCCAATTTTGAAAAGAATATAACATAGAACCAAATAGAAATGAAAATCCCAAACAAATATTGTCAAGAGTGTATCTCATTTATCTTTTATTTAATCTTTCTCTTTATGTCTACGATTTCATGAAGTTTTTCTGATCATGTAAATAAAATGTTGATGGATATGTAACACATTTAGTGCACTCATGCCCTAGTTCATCATATCTGGCAGAGAGCATGTCCATCTAGAGATGACCTTATAATTTGGTTATGACTTATCCAGAGATAGTGATGTCGACAAAAATTCAAATGAGACAAGCTAAGGGTATACACATCAATGTCTAAGTTAAACAATTAATTACCTAGACAAATATCAGTTCACACAGTGATGAGTCTACAATACAAAATTGTTATTCTAAATGGTAGGCTTATAACTATACTATCCTAGAAATGCATGAGCATTGTCTAGTCACCTTGAATAGTTAAGGAAATCTTTGAACTCATAAGTATTTACATAATGCTAGCAACATGTAAATTGTGCTTTCTTCATGGCCTAAAAGTACAACCAAAGCATTTCAAAATTTTGAAGTGAGCAAAATTCTATTGTTATCAGGGTCATTTTCTAATGGAAGACAAAGTTAACTCTATCAATGATCAAATTCCTAAATTTAGGTGACAATTGCTTTATCCTGACCAAAACTTATTGTTATCACGGTCATTTTGTAATGGAAGACAAAGTTGACTCTATCAATGATCAAATTCCTAAATTTAGGTGACAATTGCTTTATCCCGACCAAAACTTATTGTTATCATGGTCATTTTGTAATGGAAGACAAAGTTGACTCTATCAACGATCAAATTCCTAAATTTAGGTGATAATTGCTTTATCCCAAATTGTTCCTAAAACACAACAAACTCAACAAATACAAACAAAATATTCTACAACTTTGTTCCTAAAAACACAACAAACTCAACAAATACAAACAAAACTATTCTACAACTTTGGCGGGAACTTGTTTGCTTTGCAGCTCTTGTTTAAAATGTCTCACATAGTTAACTGATTCTTCTTTTAGTAATTAATTTCAAAAATCAATTCCTCCTTATCTCACAAAATCCAAATGTTGAATTAATTTAATTCAAAATGGAAATATTCTTCTAAAATCCCATCTTCTTATCTTCTAATTTTTGCTAATTTCATCTCAACTATCACATTTATCCTTGATTTAATTTATTTAATTAAATCTTATTCACACATTTGAGAATTTTTCCCTAACCCTAATTGAGAGTTTCCATTTTGAATATTAACCATTGATTCTAGGGCATTTTCTCAATCTCTCATCTCTTCCATCCATTCAAAATGGCATTTTCTATAAAATGCCATTTTCCTCTCATTTTTTGGCATTAGGCAATATTTTAGACATTAGACACACATAGATTCTAGAGACATTGCAACATTTGTCATCTTATTTCATTTAGTCTTGGCATATTTAGACATAGGCATTTCAATTGTATTGTCATAGTCATAGGCATTTAGGCATTTATCAAATCCTTCAAAGCTTGGTGTAGGACTTAGAATTTTATTTCAAATTGCTCGCATGCCGAATCTGAGGGCAACATGTCAACTAGCAAGCTAGAAGGTGTTACAAGAGTGAATCATGGAAGACTCAGCAGTTTACAGGTATAACTGTTCTTTGTTTTAACTTCCATTGTGTTTTGTAATTGCTTTGGGTTTATTTTATATGCTTTATTGATTAATAACTTAAGAAATTAACTCATTGATTACACTTTTTTTTGGCTTGTTTCAGTTTTCTATTACATTTTGCAGAATTATTGTTATTTCAATTTCTTTCATTTCAAGTGTAGTTGTAAGCATAGGATATTGTGTTCATTGCAATTCCTTTGGTTTATCCATTGCATGATCTATACTACTTGGTGTCCTACTACTAATATTGTGGTGAGACAAAGTGTGGGACTCATTGTAGATCCCGTGATAAAACACTCGCTGTGGACTTTGGGTTATCTAGCTCTCTTACTCCTAGTGTTGGTACTAGTTCACTAGGTATGGACCATACCTTTGATAACTCTTTTTCTATGCCTACCTTACCTACAAGTGTTCTGCCAAGTGTTCAAATATTGGTCTATTATATCCCTCAAGAACGCATAATGAAAATGCATGAAGACATAGCACATTTACAAGATAGCGTGAGTACTAAAAACATTTCCAAAACTATTATACCTACAATAGATAGTATTCATCGCATGATGGAAAGTGATGTAGGACTAGAAATTGTGCATAATATAGCTCAAATATTTGGAAAACATCTTCCTTCCACCACCAATGGTGCTTAAAATTCAAATTCCCCCCCTTCAACCATTACCTACATTCCCACCTATACAAAATGATACAACCAACTAGTAATTTCCTTCCTACCTCAAAAATTTCCACTAGTGCTCCTTATACCTATGTGGCATCTAACCTTATATCTCCTCCCACAAGCTATCCATTCACTTGCCCTTCCAACACATACAAACCACCATATTCACCTTCATCTCAAACCACAAACGATGACCCTATCATTAACCACCTTGTGCAAAACCTTTCATCCATTCAATGTCAAGTTTCCACCATATATTAAAATCAAAATGGTCTGCCTTCATACTATGTAAAAAGAAACTAAGTATGTTTAGAGATATTGAAAACTTCGGTGCCACATAGTATAGAGCTCCCTAGATTTGAGAAATATGGAGGAAAGGGAGTTCCTTCTAATCATGTTAATGCCTTTACTACCTTATGTAGTGACTTCTTCCTCGAGGACAAAATTTTGGCTAAGATTTTCCCCCAATCCTTGAAAGACGTTGCCTTGGACTAGTTTTCTACATTACCAAATAACTCAATTCATTCATTTAGTGAACTTGTTGAAGCCTTTATTAACCATATCCAAGTGCATATGGTTCCTAAAATGACATTAGCTGATTTGATGAGATGTAAAAAAAATGAGGGTGAAAAAGTCACTGAATTTATTTCACGTTACCAATCACTTTATTCTAAAAATTAGTGTGAAAATTTTTGATCCTCACCTTCAAAAGATGTTCATAGAAAATTTACAAAGTAAGATACAAGACAAGCTTACCATGATGAAATTCCCTTCCTTCATGCACTTATGCACTACCCTTTGAGATTATCAGAATTCCATAGGTAGTCATGAACCAAAAACCATCTCTACTCCTCCTGAAAAGTCCAAACCTTGAAAAAAAACACCTTCCATCCTTTCAAAAGACAAAATAAAAGTTTCAGTCCAAACCTTAAAAAAAACACCTTCCATCCTTTCAAAATACAAAATAAAAGTTTCCTTCAACTAAATTATACCTCCCAACCTACCCAATAGGTTGATAACCAAGTAGCTTCTATAAAGAAAATTAATCCTTTTATCTTTGGGGATCTGCAAAGACAATCTACTCCCTTACCCGACAAACTTCAAAATATCATTACTCAGCTAATAAACAAAAACATGGTTACCTTACCACCCGTTCGACCTCTTGACCCTAGCAAGCCATTACCTTTGAGCTTTAGACATAATGCATATTATGCTTATCACCAACAAAAAGGACACGATATAGAACATTGCAAGCATCTTAAACATCTTGTACAAGACCTCATTGATTCTAATCATATTCAAATTAGAGGTGTGAATGGAAATGGTAATAAATCTGTAGCTCTTCCTAACCAAAACGTGCAAATCTTTACCAATCCCATGCCTAACTACAATATTTTATTTGTTAAGGCTAGTGAAACTAAGCCCAATGTGATGAGCATTGACACGGATGATGACAACATGAACAATAACAAACAAAATCCTATGGATGATGATGAAAAACATCTTATGGATACTAATGACCAAAGTCCTATTAGTACAATGATAGGAGTGATTGAAATCAAGCCTCATAAACAAAAAACCATAATGCCCATTGACATTACTTTTTCTTGAATAGAAACAATAAAAAATGCACCTAATGGTCCTCTCTACATAACTGGTAGAATCAATGTAGACTCACCACTGGGATTTTAATGAATCTCGTCTATGGAGAGAATGTGATCATAGAGTAACTCTTATATGTGAATGAACTCACTCAAGATAGATATGATAAACTGAAAGAATGGATTAAAACACATGATGTTTTTTCTCAAGCTACGTGTTGTGTGGTCTCACAACACGCCCCAAGACTATAAGGCTTGGGGATCCCAAGTGAAAACTAACACTTTTGGCAGGTGTTGGCTAGTTGGAAAGGTCACTAGAAGTGAAAAGAAAAGAGAAATATTTTTGGAAGAGTACTTCATAATCCAAGTGTTTCGGGTACCAAGTACCAGGAACCAAGAATGTTAGAAATGCAAAGGTAATGTAAAAGTTAAAGCAAAATATTCCGGTTTGAGAGTCAAGGTCCGGTAAAAATGGAAGTTCCGATAAAACTAAAGTCTAGGAAAAGCATGGGTAAAGTTGAATATTGGATACCAGGTACCAGGTAGAGATGCAAAGCAAATTTTTAAAATTTTAAGGTTATCTAAGAAGTCCAATAGTCCAATAACCTGGTATAAAAGGATAATTATGCAAGAATATGATATTTTCTTGAAACTGTGTTATTTATGATAGATTTATATGATTAAAAATTAATGATGGTTTTATTTACATGATATTTTATAAATGTTTTTTTAAAAGGGATTTAATAGGTGGAATTTGTGATTGCAGGAGAAGTAGATTGTGATGTAGAGTTTGGGTATGGATGGTCAGGAAAACTAAAGTTGTAGGAAGATCCGATGGTGTTACTAGGTTCAACAATATGCTTTGGGAGCTCATGCAGGAATAGATTTCATTGTGCAAGGACATCATATAATAGGAAACCGAGACTCTGGATTTTAAGCATGCACAAGGAAGAAGTGTATTCATTCTAGGGATTACTCATTCCTAGAATGTTCAAATTGACATTGAACCTTAATGTAGGAAAAGAAATTCCACCTGATCATTTTGTATGTATGGGAATTTCCTACATTCTATTTGGAAAAAAAATTTGGTTCCAAGAAGGAACCCTAATAATAAAAAAGATGAAAAACCTGAAGGACTTCAATGTGTAGATTTATGTTGACCTTCATTGACTTCATTTGCAATTCTCTTACCAATCACCACATTCCACATGCCTTGATGTGATTCATCCCTTGGATATCCTCTCATGTATTTCTCTTATCCTACCTGCATATTACTTCTATAAAAGGCCAGGGGATAGTCCTTTTTAAGTTAAGTTCATAATTTGTGGATGTCGGAAGAGCCAAAAATTCTTTAGGTTTTGTTCTTTTTTCCTATTTTCTAAATCATTCCAATCCAAGAACTTGTATGCACATAGAAATTAATCAATATCGAAGCTAATTTGATAGCTACCTATCTCATGTATCTTTTGTAGATGATTTTGTTAGTTTAGCTGAACAAGACTATATGTTGTGCCATTTAAGGGTGTATATAAAACCTACTCAATTTCCAAACTAAAACCCCATTCTTTAAAAGATCGCATCATTTTATTCCTATCAGTGAAATAATTTAGTGAAGTATAAAGTATTTTTCTTTGATTTGATTAAATATTGGGGCATGCATGGAGAATAACTAAGAAATTTTTTATTTTTTAGTATTTTTTAATGCTTTATTTTAGATTAGATGTTTAAATTTCAGAAAATGTTCCAAAAAAATAGATGAATGAATGGAAATTTATTGAAAATATTTCATTTATATGAAGTTTTTGAATGCTTAAAGCTAAATATACTTAAGTGATAGCAAAATTGTTGATGTTCATGAAATATTATTGCAAATCTTTTAATTTCATCATATTATTTTATGATCGAATTGGAAATCTTGTATTTAATGCTTCTGATCCTTAATGAATCTGGAGATATTCTTAATGAAACTAAAGATAGCCATAGACCCCTTGATATTAACAGAAATATCACATCATACCCTAGAGTGAACTTAGCATGGTTAAGACTTAACTACCAAAGACTTGGGATTAAGCTAAGTAAACCTTTTTCCTATAACATGTATGCACTGAGGTTGCCTTGGTTATGTCTTTCAAGAAAGATAGGGTCTTCATGATCTTCCTATGAGGATTTTATTTGCACTCTTTCTACGAGTGACATTTTCATCAACACTATGATGGGATCAATCACACTACCTTTACAAGTAGGACCAAAGAAATTAAATGTATCATTATCTATCATCTCTAAATCAGATCAATTTTGTGTGAATTTAGGCTACAAATGGCTTCACTCCTTGAATGTGGTCCCATCTGTTGTCCATAAGTGCTAAAAGTTTCTAGTCAGCAATGAAATATTCACTATGAACCATAGTGGCTTTAGACATCCATCTTCTCATGGAAATTTTTCCTTGGACTATTTTTGGCCTGCGCCCATGGAACCTATAAGACCCAGTGAGGACTTCCTTTTCCTATCTTACCAAATTTTTTTTAAAAAAAATGCATAGCCAAATTATCCCTTGAAAAATTTCCTCCTCCACTCCTTGAAGAAAACAATATTGAGCTTAAAGCCCTTTTGACTAACAAAGACCCATCCATAAAAATTACCTTGCCTATTTCCTACAAAAGGCCAAGAGAAAACCACACAAGTCCTAATCCACCTCCTAATTTTTTTTATAAAGCCAAAGAGAGAGTGGTTGAACAACATTCCATGGTTTTGTTTTTTCTTCCCTCACAAGAAGAAAAGGAACCAATTGTTGACAAATCCTCTCCTTAAAAAATACAACTTGAAAACTATAATAAAAGAAACAAAAATGCTAGAGAGTGTAGGTGTAGATTCCATGCTATTGTTTGAAAGATGAATGAAGATAACAACATAGAAAATCAAAATCCAAACTTGATGGAAGCAATAAACAATGAGTCTCCTCCATTACCAGAACCAACAAATCCTATATCTCCAACACAACAAGGACCATCCTCTTATATGGATATTATAATTTGTCCTTTTTCTATAATTAACTTGGATGGTGATGAATAAACTATTAAAATTGATGAGGAAGTGCATATTGAGTGGAATTTGTTATTTTCCTCTTCTTTGATCTTAGACGATAAAATAGTGATGATCCTCCTAAACCAAATGATTCACCACATGTTGAACCTAGTGATTCTCATAGTACAACAATTGACATGATCCCTCTCGCTAGTGATCTGCATTCCACATATACTGAACAAGACTGGGATGCATATGACTTGCTGGATGGTTGACTCACATGTGCTTTGCTATTCTTTTTTAATTCCTTTTTGTTTTCTTTTTGGTTGATTGCATGTGTGTAATGTGATCCCCCGTATTATTTGATGTTTCCTCTCTATGTGTGTTCCTCTATTTGTACCTACATTCTTCTATATGTCATAAGATTTTTTCCTTTTCATTGGTCTTTACCTTTTATTTTCATTTATCTTTTCATTTTTTTCTTGTTTTTTCCTTTTGGGGATGATGCAAGGTGTCGAGACACCCTATGTCTCTTCCATGTTGACCCAAAATATTTTTCATCTTTTCTTTTCCTTTCATTTTTGTCTTATGTTTTTCTTTTGGGGATGGTGCAAGGCATCAAGACACCCTGTGTCTCTTCCATGTTGACCCAAATTATTTTTCCTCATCTTTTATTTTCCTTTCATTTTGTCCTGTGTTTTCTTTTTGGGGATGATGCAAGGCATCAAGACACTCATGTTTCTTCCATGTTGACCCAAAAGTTTTTTTTCTTTATTTTCACTCTCTTTGTGTCATTCTTCTAGTTCTATGTGTATTTGGGGAATGATGACAGTTCCTACATCTCTAATATCATTGTAGCAAAGACATATAATAACCCAAAATCTATAGATCCCTTATGTGTTTCTGGGGGAAACCCCCTCTTTATCCTTTTTCATGTTTGGCTACCTTAAAGTAATTTCTCACAGCATGGTGTTTAGTAATTTCTTTAAAGTGGGGTTATACATTGGAATTATTTTGGCATTACTTTGGCATTATTTTGGAAATTTTCCATGTTCCTTGATTTTTTTTTCTTACTTCATGTGATGTGTTTTTCTCTTTGTGGTGACATTGCGAGTAGTGTCCTTAAAGAGCTTGGCCTATTTTAGCATATTACATTCCTCTTAGTGGTGATACAACACACTGCATTCCCCAAGTTGCAAATATTTTATCCTTTGATTGGTGCTCTCTTGGATACATTAGGAAAAATGTACCCTAAGATTAAGACCTCACATGAACTAAGAAAAACTCTTTTGAACATCCCTCTTTCTTGTTGCATTTTGGTGTAAGGGCACCTAGTCAATTTTTTGTAAATATGGTCAAATGTTAGATGTTTGAGTGTTTTGGGTAATGTTTGGTGTAATAAGGTATATTTAGACCTTTTTCAATGTAATAAGTCTCATGGGGTCAGTTTTAGTTCAAGTTATCATTTTGTTACAAATGTTGCAAAAAGTGTAATGCAAATTTTGCATTTTTTGTCATGTTTGGAAGTTGAACGGTCATGTGGTTCAAAAGGTGGTTATGAACCATTGGTTTGGGGGTGGAATTTTTTAAATATGCTTGGAAAAAAATGAGTAAAGGTTTTGTTGAAATTTTTTGTGTTCAAGTAATAAATAAAATTCATTTTTTTGTAATTTCTAATGTAAATTTGTTGCTACAAGCATTGGTATGACTTCGTACAGTCAATAATTGATATAATGTGAATTAGATTTGATGTTGGAATGATTCAAGAGTGTTTTGGATATGGTTTGAGTTGATTCCATAAAGTTTGAAGGATTTTATAAGCAAATTACTAAAAGAGGTCAGAAAACCCTAGGTTGGAAGGGTTTGGACAAGAAAAATGAATAAATAGCCATTCCCCTAATGAAAACTTCTGCAAATCAGTGGAATGGATTTATTTAGGTTTTTTTTTAGTTTTTTAGTGATTTTATATGTATGGGATGGAGTTAAGGTCCTATTTGTGCAAGCCCTAGCTTAATATCTTAATGTATTAGGCTAGAATTGATAGGTAGAGGTAGGGTTTTGATATTTGATGATATTGTAGATGTTATAGGTGATAAAAATTGTTGTTTCATACCACATGTGATCTATCCAAAGCTTGGGAATGAATATTGGTGATTTAGGAAAGGTAAATCACATACTTGCTTTGTAAAAGAGGCCTAATTGGGCTTAAGGGCAGTGTAGTAGTCCATTTTTGAAGGAGATGTTCTGAAACAATTATAGGCACAATTTGGCTATGTATAAGAGGGGAATAAAGGGTATCTTAAATGGTGACTCTTTCTTGGGTTTGAGGCCTTCTCTAAAATTTATACTCAAATTTCACTATTTGATGTGCTACAAGAAAAATTGAGGAAATTATGGGAAAACACCAAGTTAGGGTCTTCAAAGTGAAAAGGTTGCTCAAGATTGATTTAATTTTGATTGATTTGAAAAAATCCTTCTTTCTCTACATAAAATTGGTATTAGAGCATATGTTTTGATGTTTTGAAGGAAAGAGGTTGAAGTTTGAAGAAGGAAAAGTTTTAATTTGAAAGGACAAGATGCCTCCACAGGGTAGTGCAGTCATTTCTAGAGAAATAAGGATGATGAAGGAGTCTCAAGAAGTTGTTTTAGCTAGAATTTCAACATTAGAAACAAACCAAAGAAGAGGTAAGGCCACTGAAGAGGCGAGTGACTGAGAGGAAGAAGAAAAGGGTGAGAATGAAAACCCTCAAAGAGGAGTCTAAGGTGATGATGAGTTGGACCTTGATGAAAGAAGGATGGTTAAGATGCTGAAGGATGTGAGACGAGAGACTATTGAAGTGAAAATGGAATTTACCATGTATAGTGGGATGATAGACAATGAAGAACTATTGAACTGGATTGATGTATTGGACAATTAATGTGAATACGAGGAGGTAGTAGGAGAACAAAAGGTAAAGTTTGCTAAGACTAAATTGAAAGGACCTTCCCTAACTTGGTGAAACTATGTACAGGAGGAGAGAGTGAAAAAGGGAAAAGAAAAATTAAATTCATGGAATAGGATGATGTCTAAGGTTAAGAGCCAATTCTTTCCTGGTGACCATGCAATTCAAACATTTAGAAAGTTGCAAAACCTAAAGAAAAGGAGATGGATGTTATGACCTATACAGAGGATTTTCACAAATTGAGTCTTGGAGAAGGCCATGTTGAAGATGAAGTTGAGAGGATAGAAAGGTATACGAATGGGTTAGGGTTTAATATTCAAGATGAATTGAGTCTTGCCACCCCTAGAATGGTGGAAGAGTGCATCCAATTGCCTATTAGGGCAGAAGAGAAATTGAAAAGGAAGGAAAAAAAGAGTAGAGGTGGAGGAAAGAACTTTAGGGGTAGAGGATCCATTGGTGGAAGAGGAAAAACAAAAAAATCACAAGGTGAGTCAAGTGGCAATCAAGGAAAAGGCTCAAATTTAAGAGGTGGATTCAGAGGTAGAAGACCTAATGCTAGAGGCACATTTGGAGGACAATGTAGAGGTTCAAACACCTTTTTAGGGAGATGTTATCAATGTAACCAATTTGGACACCAAGCATGGATGTGCTTAGAGAAACAACCTTCAACATCACATGGATGTGAAAGGAGAACACAATTGGTGCAAGAGGAAGATTGTGAGTGTTAACTCTCCTTCTCAGCATATTGCTCTAGAGGTAGGAAAAAATCTGATGATGATGAGGACACTACTCAAGGTTCCTATGGTGAAAAGAAATTCATTTTTTAGAAAAAATTGAAAATCACAAGGCAAGGTATGTAAGGTTATTGTAGATTCTGATTCAATTGATAATTTAGGTTTTTTGGAGATGGTTGAAAAAATAAGGTTGAAAAGGATTCTACACCCCACACCTTATAAGGTTTCTTGGCTGAATAAGGGTCAACAAGTCTTGGTCAATGAACAAACATGGGTTGAGTTTAACATTGGGGGATACAAAGATAAGATATTGTGTGGCATCATCCCAATGGATGTTTGCAACTTGCTACTAGGAAGACCCTAGCAGTATGACAAAAAAGCCAAGCATGATGGGCATAAAAATACATATGTAATTTAAAAATATGGAGTCTTTTTTACCCTCACCCCTTTGCAAGATGAAAAATTAGATACACAAGTTGGGTCAACTTTCATGTTGGTTGGGGAGAAATAATTCTTGAAAACCATGAAAGAGGAAGGTGGTCAAGGGTATGCAATCATAATCAAACCCAAATCTATTTTGACACTAGCAAAACTTGATGATATTCCCAAAGAAGTGCAAACTTTGTTGAATAAGTATCAAGACATAGTTGTTGATGAACTCCCTAGTTCTTTGCCACCTATAAGGGATGTGAGCCACCACATAGACTTTATACCAAGAGAAAGCTTACCCAATAAGGCTGCATACAAGATGACTCCTCAACAAAATGAAGATATAAGGAAACAAATACAAGAATTGATAGATAAGGATTTCATAAGGGAAATTTTAAGTCCATGTGTTGTCCCTACTGTGTTGGCACTGAAAAAAGGTAGGGATTGGAGAATGTGCACTGATTCAATGGAAATCAACAAAATCGCTATAAGGTATAGGTTCCCAATGCCCAGAATGGGGGATTTGATGGATTGTTTCGGGGGGGGGCACTCATTACTTTTCAAAAATTGACCTCAAAAGTGGCTATCATTAGATTAGGATAAGAGAAGGGGATCAATGGAAAACTACTTTTAAAACCAATGAGGGGCTATATGAATGGATGGTAATGCCCTTTGGGATTTCAAATGCACCAAGTACATTTATGAGACTAACAAATGAAATTTTGAATCCTTTCATAGAATTTTGTTGTTGTTGTGTACTTGGATGACATTCTTGTGTTTAGAAAGACTAAAGAAGAACACTTGTAGAATTTGGACATGGTGTTGAAGAGGTTGAATGAAAAAAAGTTGATGATTAACTTGAAAAAGTGTGAATTCATGAAGGAAGATTTGGTTTACATTGGTTTTGTGATTTCAAAAGGAAATTTTAAGATGGACCCCAAGGTAGAAGCCATTTTGAACTGGCCTACTCCAAAATTAGTTAGTGAGATAAGAAGCTTCTACAGTCTTCTATAGAAAATTTGTAAGGAATTTTAGTCATATTTTCTCACCCATCATTGATACCATAGAATGGGATAAAAGGAAGAAGTTTATGTGGTATGATGAGGCAGAAAGAAGCTTTCAAATTCTAAAACAAAAGATAACTCAATAAACCATCTTAGCATTTCTTGATTTCAATAAGGTGTTCACTATAGAATGTGATGCAAGTGGGTATGCAATTGGTGTAGTCTTGAGTCAAGAGGGAAGACCTGTAGCATTTTTTAATGAGAAACTTAATGAGGCAAATAAAAAGTACTCTTCTTATGATTTGGAATTGTATGCAATGGTTCAAGCATTGAAAAAATGGAGACACTATCTCCTTCCCAAGGAATTTATTGTTTTTACTGACAATCGTACTTTGAGTTTCTTGAAAAACTAGGACAAATTGAGCCATAGACATGTGAAGTGGGTGGAGTACCTACAAAGCTATACTTTCAACATAAAGCACAAAAAAGGATAGTCAAACAAGGTGGCATATGCTTTGAGAAAAAGGAAAATGTTTGTGCAAGAAATTCAACTTCAAAGTGTAGGTATTGATGCATTGAAAGGTATGTATGAAGGAGATGATTTCAAGGATGTGTATGTTGTTTGTAATTAGTTTGATGGTGCTTTCCGTGAAGAATATTTTTATTTATTTTTGCAAGATGGCTTATTGTTTAAGGGTGCTCAATTTTGTATTGCTAAGTGCTCCACGAGGACAAATATAATTAATGAGAATCATTGTGGAAAATTAGGGGGTCATTTTGGTGTGGAAAAAACATTGGAGCAGATGAGAAGATACTATCATTGGCCAAAAATGCAAAGTGACATCAAAAAGATTTTTGAAAATTTTGTAGTTTGTCAAAAAGCCAAGGGTTCAAGCACTAATGCAAGTCTTTACAAGCCTTTTCCAATTCATAATAGGCCATGGGAATCTATCAACATGGATTTTGTGTTGGGTTTACCAAAAAATCAAAGGGGATTTGATAGTGTGTTTGTTGTTGTTGATAGATTTAGCAAAATGGCTCATTTCATACCATGCAAATGTACAAATGATGCTTCTTATAATGTTGGGGTATTTTTCAAGGAAGTAGTTATAATTCATGGTCTACCATTGACAATTGTGTCTAACAGGGATATCATGTTTGTAGGTCACTTTTGGAGGACTTTCTAGAAGAAATTGGGAACCAACCTGGCTTTCAGCTCTGTCTATCATCCACAAACAGATGGGAAAACTGAAGTTTCCAATAAGAGTCTTGGAAACCTTTTTAGGTGTTTGAGAAAAGAGCATTCACAACAGTGGGATCTCATTCTTCCACAAGCTAAGTTTGCATATAATGACTCAGTCAATAGAAGTGTTGGAAAGAGCCCATTTGAGATAGTCTATGGATTGAAGCCAAGGGGAGTCTTTCAACTCAAATATTTGAGTGGTATGGATAAAAGAAGTGATAACGGCAAAGAGTTTGCAAATCTAATGAAGTATATTCATCAAAAAGTGAAAGAAAATCTTCAAAAGAATGTGGAAAAGTATAAGAAACATGCAAATTTGAAGAGGAGAAAAGTTGATTCAAGGTGGGAGACTTGGTCCTAGCACATTTGAGGAAAGAGAGGCAATTAGAGGGGAAATACACAAAATTGTAGATGAAGAAGATTGGGCCATGTAGGGTGATCCACAAATTTGGTGCAAACTCTTATGAGATAGAACTCCCTCCTAGAGTGGCTATCTCTCCAATCTTTAATTTTGATGACCTTTATCCTTTCAAAGGATCTATGGTTGCACATGATGATGCAAGTACACTAGGATTTTAGGATGAAGATTGGGTCAAGGACCTACCACCAAGTCAACCTTTGAAGCTTGAGAGCATTTTGGACATAAAGGAGATGAAGAGAATAAGACATAAGGTGTATAATGAATATATAGTCAAATGGAAAGGCCTCCCTCATGAAGATGCAACATGGATGAAAGAGGAGGGAATTAAAAGACATGGCACAATATTCCAACAACTGATCTCAGGTGGAGCTTGAGATTCTTTTCTCCCTAGGTGTATGGTGCAAGGGCACCTAGTCAATTTTTTGTAAATATGGTCAAATGTTAGATGTTTGGGTGTTTTGAGTCATGTTATTTGTAATAAGTCTCATGGGGTTAGTTTTGGTTCAAGTTGTCATTTCGTTGCAAATGTTCCAAAAAGTGTAATGCATTTTTTGCATTTTTGTCATGTTTGGAAGTTGAACGGTCATGTGGTTCAAAAATTTGTTATGAACCATTGGTTTTGGGTTGAAATTTTTTAAATATGTCTGGAAAACTTTGAGGCAAGGTTTTGTTGAAAGTTTTAGTGTTCAAGCAATAAAGAAACTTCATTTTTCTACAATTTCTAGTGTAAATTTGTAGCTATAGGCATTGGTATGGTTCTATACAGTTAATAATTGATATAATGTGAATTGGATTCGATGGTGACATGAGTCAAGAGTGTTTTTGTTTTCATTTGAGTTGATTCCATAAATTTTGAAGGATTTTATAAGCAAATTACTAAAAGAGGTCAGAAAACCCTAGGTTGGAAGGGTTTGAACAAGAAAAAGGAATCAATAACCATTCCACCGGTTAAAACTTCTGCAAATCGGTGGAATGGATTTAGTTAGGTAGTGATTTTAGATGTAGGAGATGGATTTAGGGCCATGTTTGTGCAATCCCTAGCCTAATATATCAATGTGTTAGACTAGAATTGATAGGTAGAGGTAGGGTTTTGACATTTGATGAGTTTGTAGATGTTCTAAGTGATAAAACATGTCTTTTGAGACCCCATGTGAGCTTTCCAAAGTATGGGAATGAAGATTGGTAATTTGGGAAAGGTAAATCACATACTTTCTTTGTAAAAGAGGCCTAATTAGGCTTAAGAGTAGCTTAGTAGTCCATTTTTGAAGGAGATGTTCTAACACATGTATAGAAATTTTTTTGATATGTCTAAGAGGGGAATAAAGGGTATCTTAAATGGTGGTTGGTTCTTGGGTTTGAGCCTCTCTAAAAGATATACTCAAATTTCACTATTTGATGTGCTACAAGCAAAATTGAGAAAATCATGGGAAAAATCCAAGTTAGGTCTTCAAAGTGAAAAGGTTACTCAATATTGATTGAATTGTGATTGATTTGCAAAACTCCTTTGTGCTTGGAATCACATTTTATTTTTTGTACCTTATTAAATTCATGGTGGTATGGCTTTGATATGACTCCTTAGGGCTCACCTAGTGGACAGCTAGCTTCACTAGCCCTTGTGAGCATGCATTTTTTTCTTTTTTTCTTTTTTTGTTCCTTATTAAAGTCATGGAGGTATGGCTTTGATATAGTTCCTTGGGGCTCACGTAGTGGACAACTAGCTTCACTAGCCCTTGTGAGCGTGCATTTTCTTTTTGTCCTTATCATAGTCATGGGGGTATGAATTTGATATGGATATCTTGGGGCTCACCTAGTGGACAACTAGCTTCACTAGCCCTTGTGAGAATGCATTTGTTTGCATAGTGGATAACACACTCCACTTGTAAATATTTTTTGGAGAAATAACCTAAACCTAGTCCACAACACGTTGGACGACCAGTCAACGCTTGATTCGTTACATTTTTTCATTTTTATTTTTCCATTTTCTATCTTTGATGGTGTATGCAGGTGATCTAGTTATGGCTTCATATATCATCCACAAGTGTGTTCCTTTGTGCCTATGTTGGCTTGTCATAGGATCTTGATCTTGGGGGCTTGGCCACACTCTTGGTTATTTTCATGCTATCTTACTAGTATTTGTACATTTGAACCCCTCTTGATTGCATGGTTGGATACTTTAGTGTGAGTTTAAAGCAATTTCATCCTCTCATTAAAGTGGGGACTAAATATAGTATAGGAAAATGCATACCCCTTTGCATTTTCACACTTGTTTGGGCCTGCCTTGCTTTATTTATCCTTGTTTATGTATTAATTGGTCCTACTTTGAATCCACAAGCCTAATAAATTATATCCTTTTATGGCTAATCCTGATAAACATCAAAGGATAAATGACAATTTTTTGATTTTGGTTGTGTGTCCTTGATTTTTGAACTGGGACTAAAACACCACCTAGGGCGTCTATGTCCTCCAAAGGCCTTGGGACCCTAATTTTAAAGGCACCTTAAAAGGCCTCTTTTTGGAGTCTATGCCTCAAGTTTCAAGCCTTGAGACTAAGATGCCACCATGGCATCTTAGTCCCCCCTTAAGTTTTTTTTTGGGATTTAATTTAAAATATTGGTGAGATTCGGCCTCCTTTAATTAATGAATTCATATGTTAGCTTGGTGTGCTGTAACTTTGAGATATTAAGCATGGATAAGTAGAAATACAAGATTCTTTCACTCATTTTAATAATAAGAATTTTGTGAGATCATTCCTAATAGAATAATTGAGTTCATAAGAGCATTCAAGAGTAGTTCATCAAGCATTTGGAGCCATCATCAAGATTCAAGCATCATGTCAAAGATATTCTTGCATCTTGTGTGCTTTTGAGATAACATTTGTGGTGTATGGTTTTGATTTAAGTAAGCAATTCAAGTCAAGATCTATCAATAATTACTTCCATTCAATATTTGTATTCAAGCTAGCCACCTCACACAAGTTTACAGATTTCATAATGAGGATTTGGTGAGCTGCAACATAGTACTTTGTTCATTCATCATTTCCCTTCATTATTTCATTTCATTCCAAGGTTTAATTACCAACAAGGGTTTTGACTAAGGAAAACCCCCATTTACTAACAATCAACAAGTTTTTCTTCTCTTGTGTGTTTGTGTTTTCAGATTTAGGTTGATCAATTGAAGTGAAAAGTTGTAAAGTTGTGAAGTTGCATTACAATTTTTTCATCTTCATAGAAAGTCACCTACAAGAAAAATATGGAAGTTTCAGGACCTAAGATCTGAGAAGAAGAAGTTGCAGATGTTGAGCCTTAGGATCACATTCCAAAATTGTAGAAATTCAAATTGGGACTAAGAAGATAGTAAGGGCATCTTAGTCCTCCTGGAGATATTTCATAGAGATTCTTTTGGATTTTGCTCTGGCATATGTTTTCCTCAAAAAATAACAGTGATATGAAGAAGACAGGAAGGGCATCTTAGTTATCCCTAGCATATTTTGACAACATTTTTGTATTTCTAGAATCCTTATCAGATTTCCAAAATTCCCAGGTACATACATCATAACTTGTTGTTACTTAATTTTGTCATTTGCATTCATTATTTGGCTTGCATTACTAGGTTTTGTGAGTTGAATATCAAGTTATCTTTTCCAAGCCTTTGCTTGGTGGTGAACCCTTCAAAGCATAAGGAATATTCCTAAGTCTCCCTTGTTGAGAATTGACTCACCTTTTGTGTTGATAGTCAATCCGATTTGGGATCCTAGGTTTCCTTGAATGAACCATCCCCTTATAATACAATGTTCTAGCTTAAGGATTCCTTTCTTATATTATGAGTCCCTTTTCCCATTTCATTTTCCCAAAGGTTCACCCTCTACACTTCAGGCTCTGCAAGACCTAGGAGGGTGATCCCTAACAATGTCCTCAAGATCTCTTGTGGCATTTTAGTTACGAACATTGTAACAACAAATATATTCCCCAAATTGTTGTTTAATAGATGAAATTCTTAAATACCTAGATCTTACAATATTTATCAATCTATAACATGAGAATATGGTGAGAATTAAGTCAAAACATACATTTAGACTGAAAGTAAAGATTTAAATTGATTTTGAATGTTATTTCTATGAATGACTATAGGATTATAACATAAACACAACTTATGGACTAGTTCCTTATCTCAGGGCATGGAGTTTTAAATCATTCAATTAAAAATCATACAATTTTTTACCTATCACAATAGAGCTATCAAATGATGCATTACACCATCTAACTTAATATTCTAAGCCAATATTACTTAATTATCCTAGCATACATTCATATAAATCTGCATTCATGTTAAAGAAAATTAACTTGTTCTTTAAACAAGAGCATTAACAATAAACAAGCATTCAATGGGAACACCACAAAGATGAATTGAAAGATCTTTGATCCATTCAATTCATGATTTATATAAAGTATACAAGGGAGAACAAAGGCTATGTAAATATTCCATTTTCATTTAGAAATGATAGTAATGAGATACAATGGTAATAATCAAAGACTCAAACTAAAAAACCTAGATAAAACTTAAACAAAATATATCTGCATTCTTTGTTACAATTTGCTTCTCAAAATAACTCAACAACAACCCCATTAATGGCCTTGAATTCCCTTTTTATAAAAACAAGGGAGAAAAACAAGCTTCAGGCTAGTTGCCACTTGTCACATTTTCATTTGACAATTACAATTAATTCCAAAAGACCATTATATTTGCAAAACTTGGGGGGAAATATCCGTATGAGACCATATTATTTTTTTATTTGTTGGTGAAGATAATTCCTACATTCCTAAAGGCACTTTAGTTGATGAATATATTCTTTCCATAAGAAACAACACCTCTTCCACGTTCTCCCCAAAATTGTAGGACATAAAAAATTTAAAAAAAGAAAAGGTGAGACATTAGCTACACCAGCATCTACCATCAACAACTCTAAATTGAGGAGGAAACAATATTTAGACATTGATATGACAAAGGCTTAATTTGTAAAATTTTCAATCCATGCATTGTATTCCTCCTTAGTAGACCATCCAATGTCCAATAACCTCTGTAACTTCAAATCATGGATGTTATATCTAGCATCCATCATTACTCTAGTCTCCTTAAAAAATGTATCCATGTTCACCTCAATCCTATACATGTCATCAATGACATTATTCAATGTTGCATAGTCATGCTTTCCAAAAATGTGAATAATCAAAGAAAACATTGAGAAGATCTCCAAACTCTTCTTTCCATGTATTGAAATCCTTTTGTGCCAGCTCTTCATTTAGAATCTTTGGCACCCCACATCCTTCAAAACCTCTAAACATTTTTATCTTATTCTACAACTGCACACCCAAATTTCCATGGAAGGTTGATATCTCTCCCAACAAATCAATTTCCTTTATTGGTTTCGAGAGATATGTAGGTGCCTCGATATCATCCTTCATGTTTACCATCATTTACTTAAGAGCACTAGCTCTTGCACTGCATTTGCTCCAAACATTCTAGAAAGCATCTTGCACCATAATCTACCTTTGATGGACTTCATGGATACTCTTATACATACTCTAGATGTTATTTGATTTATGCAATATATTAGAAATCCTATGCCACAAAATATCATCAATTATCTCCTTGGCCACCATTGCGGTCTCTAACCTAGCTTTGTTTACATTGTCTTTCTCCACCTATAGCTCCTTTAAATTCTTAATTCTTAAAGATAATGTCTCCCTATCCTGTGCTAAAAATTTAGAGGAAGAAGTTGGAGATGGTAGATCCCTTTGTGATGAGTTTGCATGAGTTGTAGTGGCCCTCATATTATTGCATTCATCAAGGAGAGTGATGTATTTATTCATCAAGGAGAGTGATGTATTTATCCAACAATTTTTCATACCTCTATTGAGATATTTGTGTCGTATCTATGCTCAACATGGCTACATGCATTATTAATTCAGCATCCTATGTAGGGGTGATTTCAATCACTCTTTTCACCATGACTTCCCCAATCACTTCCTTAACTGATTTGATAACTTTTTGCTTTCTCGTATTTGGTTCCATGGACCAAATAGCTAATGTGCGAAATTTGGGACTAAAGCTAGAGTTTAATACCTTGTTATCAAAGTGTTCTTCAGATGTAGAGGCTCCTAGATCATTTTTCTTTGCACCTAATTCAATCATTGAAGAAAGTTCCCACCTAGGCAACAACAAAATGCCACTATATTTATCTAATTTTCTGCCTTCCATAGGAGTTATTGCTACAATTTCATTCATAACTTTTTCTTCTTATTGTTTCTCAATCTCCTCTTGTTGTGAGGGATCCACTTGTGCCTTAGCATTCTTAATTATGTTCTTCATTTCTTGTCATTTGATTTGAATAATAAATTTGTTAAACTCTTTAGTTTGAATGTCAAAGGAATCATCACTCATGAATTCCTTGAATACCTTGAACCTAACATCGTCATTGGACTCTTAATCATACTCCCACTTTGCAATTTTGTTGCTTAGGGCACAAGGATCTAGAGCATCATTGATTACATGGGAGTGGAACCTTTGTTCCACCTCCTGCTTGATAGGGACATGCTTTGTAGATTTCTCATGCATTTCCTCTCCTCCAACTTGCTCTGTCATAGAATATTCAACAAAAGGATTGAATACTAGCCCTTCATCAATTTCTAGTGGTTGTACTTGAGTTCCATGAGATTCTGATTGAGTTGGAAGGCTCTTTGTTTGTGCATCATGCTGCTTCTTAACAAGCCTATCTTTCTCTTCAGCTTCCTTGACTTTCTCAAAGAAAGTTAAATTTTGATACTCATCTATCATTACCAGAGTTTGTTTATAAGGATCCTTTATTTCAAAATATAGGCTGACATAGGGGGGATTCTTCTTTAATATTTTTTCCTGAGTGCTACAAATTAATATCCACTCTTTCTTCCTCCCTACCACTGTAGAATTTAAAGGTAAATTTATTATCACATCTTCACTATAGAGAAAGTGGTGCAAAAAATTAGACCTTCCCTTATTTCTCCTCTCTTTGTCCACAAACCCCTTTGGGTCATAATTCATCACAACATCTACAAACATCTTGAGGTTGTTTAACATTATACCAAACTTATCATAACCTTCTTTTGCAATGACAATAAAATAGGCAAAAGAAAATTGTGGGGCAATGAGGGAACCCTTCCTTAATTATCTAAAATTCTCCTTATCCATGGCATCCAACTACCACATTATCTCCATGAATGCAATTCAGTCATAAACATAAATAGGTAAGCAATGAGGTGGAACCTTAGCTCCATAGACTCTTATTGTAGTGTAATGTGAATTTAGGTACCAATCACCCCAATTATGATCATTCTTGGTACCTTCTCTAAATTATAGGGGTCTCAGGATTTCCTTTATGCTTCTTTAAATCCTATATACATGTTTTAGACCCAGATTCTCCATAACACCAAATTTTAAGCCGTTGCAAAATTCAACATAGTTGGATTCTAGGAAATTTTGGTCCCAGACATGTGTCCACATTTGCACAAAAAAACCATTATCTTGTTCATATTTTTCTTTTAATTTCATAAAATTCCTCCATGCCTTCCGACCCACCCACAAAATCATGTGCATCAATAAAGAATAGTGACTGAACTTCAAGGGAGTCCCTACATCACTCAACTCCACTAATTCCTTGTGGATTTCCTCTGCAACATAAGCGGCATAATCAAACACTCTATTTGATTTTTTGTTTTGTATATCAATGGCCATCACCATTAGTGGAAAATTCATCTTTACATCATATTTCCTTGTGAGGACCTAACCAAAACTATAGTTGGTGTTCTTGAATTAGTCTTCAAATTCATCACATTCAAAAGGCTCAACATCCTTGGGCCCAAACCATACATCTCCCTTGTTTTGGTCTCTTTTCTTGTGCCTTGGTAGCACATATTCTATATCCATGTTTAGTTTGATCATATTCCTAGTATAGTATGGAAAAATTGATTGAAATGGTGGTAGCAGGATTCAATTTGAAGACCTTCACTATCCAGCTCCTAGAGATATCCAATAGTGGGGTTCAATTTATACTCTTAATGATCAGGTCATTTGGATTGTAATTATTTGCAATCTCTAATATCAAATCAACTTCTACAAATACATTGGGAACTACCAACTTCCCAAGATCACAATCCCACATGTGGAAAGTTGGATGTTTTACCCCTCTTTTGTTGAAGGAATATAAAAAGAACTCTTGCCCACTTTGTGTCAACACAACTTCCCTAATTCCACTCACCAAATCTTGCAATATATCAATCATAACACCCTCTCTTGTGGCCCTCTTTCCCACTAGATTTTCCCTAGTAAGTGCCTCTTGAGGGTCACCCTCCATGAAATGGGTGAAATCTCTCTTTACACCCTTCTTCTTCTTTAAAACATCTAAAAATTTTGGCTATTGAGTCTCAACTTTAACCTTTTTTTTCTAGGTTTAGCCTTTGGCTTGGATGATTCACTTGCTCGACTCATTCTGAATTAAGTACTAGCGAAGTAGGGTTTTATAATTTTAACACTATAAACAAGGGTTCTTTCCTTACAAGGTTGAGCTAAAGTTTTTGCAACTAACCCTACTGGTATTTTCCTTCAAACAAAATAGTGTATATAATTTAACTTTTGCAATTTAGAACAACAATTGTAAAAAACCTCAAGTCATGATTTTCTTTCACTAATACCAGTAAACTCTACCTAATTCAATGTCCACTAGAAAATTTACATAGAAAAGTAAAATTTTCACTTACCCTAGAACCCTAAGACTTTTTCCTCTTGAATTCCACTCTTCGTTTTCCCCTTCAAATTCTTGAAAAGATGGTATAAAAATGAATAATTTAGCTCTTTATGGTCTTCAAATGCAAGTAGTGTAGACACTTAAATAGTCCTAATCAATATTACGAATTTGAATTTGATTATTAACATCATTTGATCCTATGATTGAAAACATTAATAATATCTCCACCACCATTTTTAGGATAAAATTCAAAATCTAGTCACCAATGATCACATTGATAATTTCTCTGCATCACCTAACAAGATAGAGAACATATCTCAATAATTTACTCTAATGAATGATCAACATCTTTAACCAAAGTCTATCACTAGTCCTTTCCAAGGCATATTGACATACTTTCACCTCATGGTTGTAGATATTGAAGGAATCCTCAACTCAAAACTTAATCCAAATCCACTCAAAGATCAAGAGGTTATTGAGCAACTTCCCATGCCTAATGAAGATATCCAAGAACCCTTTGTAAGAAATCCATCCTTTGAAATTGAGCCATGTCAAGAACTTGATCCAAATCACGTTGAAAGAAATTCCAAAGTTAATCAAATATCAAGAATCCATATTTCCAAGATGGTACAATGATCTAATGGGAATTGTCCAATATTTACAAGTTTCCACAAATGATGATCATATCCATATAGCACTTACTTTGGATGGACACGTAGATGATCTTCATTTAGAAAAAGATCCATTACTCTTGAAATTATTACACAATAATAGGAGGTTATTGATTCCTATATTTAGGATGAGTTGTGAACATCAGGATCAAATATATCCCAAATTCATATTGAGGACATCATGTATGAAGATATAAAATATTATCCACCCAAGGAAATAGGTCAAGCCAAACAAGATGTTCTAGAGTCGGTAGAGCAACAAATTGAAATAACATCATCTGTAGTGGTCATTTATCAAAGAATTATTCTAGATTCAGGAGAGAAAAAAATTGAAATAACACCATCTCCAATGGTCATTTATTAGATAATTCTTGCTAAACATGACATCTCAAAATAGGAAAAATCAAAGCATGAAGGTACTACTTCCACAATAGTGGGGGAAACTTCATCTCAAGAAAATGTCAACATACATAGCACAAATAATCTTTATGATGAAACCAATGCCAATACTACAACTATCCACATCACAAATCTTCATCCACCCATCACCCAATCCACAAATTATGACCAACATCAAGAGAAAGATGTGAATCAAAGAAAGAAGAATGTCATCAAAGAAAAAGAAGTATCGAAGCATGAAGAAAAAATCAAATACAAGTAGATACCAAAGAATACAAAGAAATATTATCCCTATCAAACACCATTAGTCGAAGAAACAATGGGAAAAAATCAAAAGGGGAAATGTATCCATCAAAGACATCCAAAAATGAAAAAGTAAACTTCTCAAGAAATATACAATGTATATCAAATAGTTGGTCCTAATTCCATGCATAATTTTGTATCCACCCATCATTGCTCATCTTCCCAAGTTTGCAGAGTCAAAGGTTCCAAATTGTCAACCAATCCATCTTCTATTCCTAAAAAAACTCCACCATCCACCCCTCTATGCATGATATCCAATTCTCACATTGACCATGTATTGGTAACAAACCTTCATCATGAGGATTCAAAAGGCACTTTGTCGTGATGTGTGCACAAAGATAGAGTTAACTCCAGTATCAACAAAGTAGATCAAGAATCTCAAAAGATGCATTCAAGTGCATGTATCTTAGTAAAGTAGCTTCTTCAAGTAGGATATTAGTGGAACATTATGGTAGAAGTGTCTACATCAACACCACCAAGTTATTTAGCATGATCTTAAAATGTTTCACAAAAAACCAAAAAAGTCAAAAAATCATGAAAATAGTAAAGATAAAAGTTATCCTCCAGTGAAAACCACTTTGGTGGTATTGAAAGGCACAAGACAAAATGGGGGGGCGAATAAGTTTTCACCAAATTCAAAAACAAAACTTCAAACACTTATCAACTTCATAACCACTTTATTCTATTATTAAGTATGAACATAAAGTGCAAATAACAGAAAGAAAAATTCAATTTTGCACAACTCTGCTTCTCAAACTTGTGGCTTGATTGATTACATAACAACACAACTTGAGAAATATTTATACCAACTTCAACCTTAGAAACTTTCTCCAAGGTCAGCTACACACGCTTTATTTCATAAACTCAAATTAGCTCAGAAACTTAACATTCCCGTGGTGGAAAGGAATGAAAGCAGACCAATCCAACACTTAACCAAGACCCAAAAAAATTTCTTGGATCAATTACATGTTTCCTTAATTAATACTTAATCCTTTGTATGAAGTGTAAACACTATGTTGGCCAAACCTAATGAAAACACAAATGAACTTTGAAGTACATGCTTCCATAATAAGAAGATAGCATGTGGACCACTTGACACACTTCACCAATCACTATCACATATCTTAGATTCCTTTAGACTCATCCACATCATCTACAACAACCTTCAAACCTAGAACACTTCTCACCAGTCCATTTAGATTGTACATACACACACAACAATATTGAAACTCAACTTTCGAAGCACCAAACTATGAACACCTTTGCAAAAATACAAATAACACCATGACAAGACATATTATCGATCTGCAAGACCTTAAAAAAAATAGTGGAGGACTACAAAGAAAAAACATTTCTCCTAGTCATAGAAAAACAACTCTACTAAACTAGTTTACACACCAGTGAACACAACATTCACTCTCCATCAAACCAAAAGCTACAAACTAGGAGATATCACCAATATATGCCCATAAACAACACTTCAAATCCACACAAGCATAGGATCAACATAGAAGAAATGTGGAGCACAAACCAGAGTACATTCTAAACATACACAACTTTGTCTTCACAACAACACTTAGCGACTTATCATATCAACACACCTGCAACACCATAAAGATAGCTCCATGTACTCACAACATCTCATTAGTATCTCAACTATACATGCACAACCTACAACATCCTGTACTATTCTGACATCAATGACAACATCAATGAAAACACCACCAAACTTACTCATACTTGCAACAATCTCCCCCTTTGTCATTGATGGAAATAGATGATGTGAAAAACCATCAAAGAAAACAATACACGTTCTCAATATTCTCTCTTCCTTTCAACTTCTTCTTTTTCTTTCTCCTTTTACTATTTTTCACATGACAATCTCTCACCCTTTGACATTAATGGCAAAGAGAAAAAACTCAAATCACTCCCCCTTGGGAGTACACCCATACAACTCATACTGTAACAATGAAACTTTCTACTCCCCCTGCAGAGTAGACCCATTCATCAATCCAGACAAATGAAGAATTTGCAGATCCACTAGACTGATTCACCTCTATGTGCACCTAGTTCAATGGAGGGCCAATGACCCCCAACTTGTCTATAAGATACTCAAATGTATCCTTTGGAAGATCCTTAGTAAATATGTATGCAATCTAATCCTTTGTAGGAACATACTCCAATCTAACTTCATTCTCCAATACTTTTTCTCTGAAGAAATGATATTTTATGGATATATGTTTTGTCCTTGAATGCATTACCATATTCTTTGAAATGTTTATAGCACTTGTATTATTATAGAGGATAGGTATAGATTCATCACATATCACTCCTATGTCCTTCATTGTTTGCTTCATCCACAAAAAATATGTGCAACAAGATGTTGCTGCAATATACTCAACTTCTATAGTGGATAAAGAAACAAAATCCTATTTCTTGCTAAACCATGAAACCAATCTACCTCCAAGAAAGAAAGCACGACCACTTGTTCTCTTCTGGTCATCTACACAACCAACCCAATCTGTATTAGTGTAAGAATTCAATGTGAAATTAGTACCCTTAGGATACAACAAGCCATAATATGGAGTGCCCTTAAGATATCTGAATATCCTCTTTACAACTATAACATGTGCTTCTTTCAATTCTTCTTGAAATATGGCAACCAAACATACTGCATGCATGATATTTGGTCTTGTAGTAGTAAGATACAATAGTCCACCAATCATAGATCTATACTTGCTCTAATAAGTTTTAGTATATTCATCATCTTTACTCAGCTTACATCTGGTCACCATAAGGGTATTAATTGGTTTGGAGTCATCCATTCCAAAATTCTTCAACAACTCTTTGAAATACTTAGATTGTGAAATGAATACCCCCTTATCAATTTGATTCACTTGTAGTCCGAGGAAGAAATTCAACTCGCCAATCATAGACATTTCAAATTCTTTTTGCATCTATTTTGCAAACCTCTTACGCATACCTTCATTTCCTCCAAAGATGATATCATCCACATACACAACTACTATCAACATTTTGTTTCCTTGAATCTTGAAATAGAGATTTCTATCTGTGGAGCCTTTGTTGACCTTTTGTTATGTTAGATACCTATCCAATTTTGCATACCATGCTCTAGGATCCTATTTTAGTCCATACAATGCCTTTTTCAACTTAAAAACCATATCTGGTTTATCTAATAATTGAAATCCCTCTAGTTGTTCCATGTACACTTCTTCTTCTAATTCTCCATTTAGAAAAGTAGACTTGACATCCATCTAATATACCTTGAAGTATTTATAAGTAGAAAATACCAAGAACATCTGAATTTCCTCCATTCTTGCCACCAAGGAAAAAGTCTCTTCAAATTCTATTCCTTCAACCTATGGATATCCTTTGCATACAAGTCTTGCTTTATTTCTAATAACTTCACCATTCTCATTCAACTTATTCCTAAACACCCACTTAGTGCTAATCAAATTCTTGTTTACAGGTCTAGGAACTAGTTCCCATATCTGATTCTTCTCTATATGCTGCAACTCTTCTTTCATAGCTCTAACCCAACTTTCATCTTTACATGCTTCACACACAGAATTAGGTTCTATCTTTGAAAGTAAACACGGATTTACCTCACTACTACCACTTTTCTTCTTGTCTTCACACCTTCACTCTTATGTAAAATTATTAGTTCTTTAGTATGATTATTCTTTACATACTTAGGAGTCTTAGGAGGGGGTTCTAGAGTTTCTTCCTCTTCTTCAATCTATTCTTCTTCTTCCTTATTCTCTTTTGGTACTGGTTCACATATAGGCTCATCTAGTTCAACTTCACTTATCTCAACTGGTCTGTTCATATCTTCATCAACCTTCACATTTGCACTTTCAACTATCTTCCTCAATCTCTTATTGAAGTATCTATATGCTTTGCTACTAGTTGAATACCCAAGGAAAATGCATTCATCATATCTAGCATCAAACTTCCAAAGGTTCTCATCATCTCTTTTAATGTAACATTTTCTTCCAAACACCTTAAAGTACTTCACTATAAGAATCTTACCAGTCCACAACTCATAAGGAGTCTTAGTGTTGTTACCTCTGATCTAAACTCTATAAAGAATATAAAAAATAGTGTGGATTTCCTCTCTCCAGTATATATTAGTTACATTTGCTTCTTTCATCATAGTTCTTGCAGCTTCCTAAATAGTTTGGTTCTTTCTCTCTACAACTCCATTCTGCTAAGGAGTTCTGGGAGTAGAAAAATGTCTTTGTATGCCATGCTCTTCGCAAAATGCATTAAACTCACTGGAAGTGAATTCTCCACCTCTATTAGACCTTAAACATTTAATTCTCAAGTTTACTTCATTCTCTAACCTTTCCTTGAAAACTTTAAAGCTATCCAAAGTCTGAGTCTTCTCTCTAAGAAATGTAACCTTTGTCATTCTTAAATAATAATCAACTAGGAGCATGAAATACTTGTCACCATTTAGAATTTATAATCTTGTAGGCCCACAGAGGTCAGTATGCACCAATTCCAGCATTCTGGTAGTTGATTGATCTTTTCCTTTAAAGCTACGTCTAGTTTGCTTTCCCAACTGACAAATCTTGCACACAGTATTAGGCTTTGTGATCTTAGGCAGATCTCGAGAAAACTCTCTTGAACTGATCCTAATCAAATTATCAAAGTTTACATGTCCTATCCTCCGATGCCATAGCCAACTTTTATTAACTTGAGATACAAGGCACTGACCATCAACACCATTAAGCCAATAAATATTTCCATATGTTCTTCCTGTTGCAACCATAGTTTTGAACCCTTTCCTAATGTCACAGGTGTTATCCTGAAACACAATCTTGAATACTTTGCTACACATTTTTCCAACACTCAAAATATTATGCCTTAATCCCTTAACATAATAGACATCATTAGTATTATGTTTTCCATCAAATCTAATTGTTCCTTTCTCAACAATCTTTGCTCCAGAATCATCTCCAAACATAACTAAACCACATTCATATTTTTCATGCTTAGTGAACTTACTTTTATCTTCAGTCATGTGATTAGAGAAACCATTGTCAATCACCCAATAGTCTTCATATTTTCTAGCATGAAATGTAGTAACCAAAGTACCTTCCATCTCATCCTTCTTGTTCTATGAACCACTTTCCCTTGCACATCTTTTAGAGTTAGCAAACATAGATTTATTCTATAAAGCTAAAAATAAACATTCATCATCATTATGTGTATGTGTAGGATCATGATGGGCCAAAAAGTGGCGATATGATGGGTATGTGTAGGGTATGTGGCTGAAAACTTTTTTTTTTAATCCAAAATTGATGAAACGAAAAGGGATTTTAAAGGAGATTCTCAACTTTCCACCAATATAAATTATGCTTTACTTTGAATTTAATAAATAATTATTATTCATTTTCTATTTGAATTATGACTAAATTCTTGATTGATAGGCTGATTGAAAAAAATCTATAGCTTTCAAATGGTATCACATTTTTTGAATCCAAAACATGCATCACATTCTATGCTTTGCATACTATTAGAAACCAAGATCTGATTGCAAACCAAAAAAATCACTTTCCATAGAAGAGAAAAATGAAAAGTAGAGATTTGCAAAAGATGTGCAAATTGATATATTCAAACTACAAAATATTACAAGAGATCATTTGCTTTATAAAAACAAAGATGCATAACCCTAATCTTATCTTGAGCAACAAGATAGCTAGATAAGATAAAGATAAAACTTATAACTTAGGAAGTAAATAAAGCCTAAGTAAAATTATGCAAAGTGTAATTAATAATTAATTACACCAACAACCCCCCATAAGTGGAACTTAGGGAGATGTAGATTATTATGAAAATATGAGTCCTGACAACAAGGCCTAATCAGGTACTCATGTACAAATGTAAAGAGAGAGAAAACCCAGTGGGAAAAACCCCCCCTCAATGAGATGAACTGTTGCAAAGAAGCACTGGAAGAACACTGATGAAGAAACACTGGAACCCCAAATCTGAAAAGCAAGCAAATATACTTATGTTTGCAAAATACCATATCAAAATCACAAATGCAACAACAGACTCGATGCTAAGGAACACTGGAAACTCACATACTAGATCAATCCTGGAATCTGTAAGCAACAGTAGATGAAAGGATGAATGAAGCCCATAATGATGACAAATCTAGAAGTTGTGTCTCTTGAAGCCAATGCCAAACTGAAACTAAAACTTCCCATAGGATGAGTACCATCAAGATTATGGAACATTAACCATTAAAACATGGCCCTCAAATGAGAAAGATTTAAACCAATGCGGATCAAGAACTATAAAATCCCAATGTGAAGTGTGAATTAAAGCAAACCAAAGATGTATCCAGCTAAGAAAGAAAGAAGCTAAAAGGAGACAATAAGAAACTAGAAAAACTCATGTGAGTTGTCACCAAAATGAAAGATGGATGCAAGAACCCCACTTAATGGAACTTTATATCAGTTCGTTATTACAATACCCAATGATTGCAGGAGAGAATGCAAAACTACAAAAACATAAATGAAAATGCAAACCTAGCACATAAAACAAAAATGAATGCATGCATAAAATAAGGTAAACATATTCTGTAAATGACCTCAGATCTACATAGAGGCTAAAACAATCTTTCCAACGCAGTGAAAATTGTGAAAAATGGATAAGCGAGTCACAAGATATGTCTCCCAGAGTGAAAAAGGCAACATCTAACTTCTGAGGCAGAGAAAGGCATAAAAAAGGAAAAACCAGAAAAACACATCTACACCATTTCATAGAGCTAAAAAATAGATTTTTGTCAATATCTTGTTTGCAAAAAAATGATACCGTATGTGAAAGTGATGCTCGTTTCCATGAAAGTACTCAAAAGATGTCTGATTTGGCCATCTACAGCCCTCAGGAGCTAAAAAAAATCAGCCCCTGGTTGCATGCAGGACTAGGGGTTGGCATGCAAGGGGCTAGGCTAAAGCCCTCAGATGCTGATATGACCAGGGCTGGGGTTGGAGATTCGGCTGGGGCTAGGGCCAAGCAATGGTTGCCCATAGGACTAGGGTAGAGCCCGCTAGGGCTGAAAGGCTGGTAGAGCTAAGCTCCCAGTCACTAAATGACCACCAGTTGGTGAGCCCAGGGATAAACCCTAGTAGTAGCGCATGAGCGGTAGAAAGGGGCGGTGGAACCAATCAGCGGAGTGACCCCCAGGAAATAGAGTGGGTGGTGGTGGTAGATGAGTGGTGGTTGTTGGGCTGGACCCGCTGGTGAAGGATTGTTGTTGGTGAGGCAGTGGTCGAGGGCTGCCTAGTGGTGCGTAGGTGGTGCCATCCAAAATAACTGGCCGAGCAAAAAACCATAGGGTTTTTTTAATTTTTTGATAATTTTTTGAATTTTTTTTGATACTCAAGCCTCATGAAGTGTAACGCCCCACTGTGTGAACCCCAAAAGACAACAAAATACCACACTAAATTTTTTTTTGAAGGTGAAACATTACATAAGGTGAATATGTACAAACATTAAAATATGATAAAATATATGTTACATGACAAAACCTAACTAGTCCCATTAGGTTACATGGTTGCATTACACATAAATGTCCCCAGCCAAGACATCGTTAAAGATAATGTCCAGAAGTTAACAAAAGAAGCATGCATTCACAAGATAACATAATCATGCATTCATCTAGGATCAATAGCGATGAAAAGATACATCCATCATTCTATGTCCTCTAGGGTACATGGGTTGGCATTACGAAACCTAAACTTTTACCAAAAATGAAAGCGAATAAAAAACAAGATTACATAGTGATGACATACAACCCTTATGAACAAAAGATAGGAAAATATATTCATTATGTATGACATTTCAGCTCATAGATCAATATTACAAAGGTGGAGCATATTTCTACAAATACAACACATCATGAATACAATAGTACATTACATAATGCTTCCCTTATATCAACGAGAAGAGTATATCAAATACAAGTATGATACATCAGTGAAGAATAGGGTACAAAATGAGGTCCAATCTTCAACCAAGTGGAGCTCTGGGAAGTTTGCATCTGCTTTTGCATTGCAAACACAACCTAGGAACCCAATGGGTGCATAGCACATTCTACTCGACCATGTGGACCCGAAGGTCCACTCCCCTGCTAGGAGATGACAAGAAAGGATCCACATCCAAATAGGGTCAAGCAAAAAGGGCTAGCTCAACACTGACATAAATCAACATCAAACAAGTACAATTCTTGTTTAGGAAACCTTCCAAATAGTTATGAAACAAGACTCACAACAACAAGGGTGTACTAAGCATAGAAGCCACAAAATTTCTACACGTGCGAGGCATGAACCATCTCGCTCATAATCATAACCAAAGGCAAGGAAAATCATGGAACATGGTACACCCACGAACTCAAAATAGAAACATGATCAATGGAACACAAAGGTGTAATCATGGGAAGATTCCACACAAAATAGGTTTCCCATCGCCTTTGGAGGCCTAACAACCTACCACCCATAACTTATCAAATGGGAGTGACTTAAGCATTTACAGGTTCCCAACTTATCCAAAACATGTCTATACATAAAGATTACCTCAAAAGCGAAATAAAGCAAGAGGAAAGTATGATCAACATGGAACCACTAGTATGCATAAGAAATCAATTCCAATGAGCACTCAAAGTATAACCAAAATAAATATCCGAACATGTTCAAAAGGACTATACATACCCATTCATTTGAACGTGAACATAATCCAAACTTATTAAAGATAATGTAATAAATAATTAAATAATCCACTATGATTGAAAGCATTTCCTTTATAATATATTTAAATAGATAAGCACTTGGGAAAACCTATAGTATTCAAAACATCAGTTTTCTTTTGATTTAAAATTCATAGCCTGTACTTTTGTTTACTTCAAATTGATTAGAACTTAATATATATATATATATATATATATATATTTTTTTTTTAAATAATAAATTTAATTCGAATGTAACCTGATTTTTACTGCAAATTAAATTTAATTAAAAGTATGACATTTACCTTTGTTGACTTCAAACTAAATAAATTTTAATTTAAAATCTACCATATATGGTTTATGCATAGTCACAAATCTAAAAGTAAAGGTGTTTGAAAATAAATTTAATTTTAAATAAGCTTGTAATTAAATCTAATTTTAATTTTAAATGCACTTGAAATTAAATATAATTTTAAATGCGCTTGAAACAAGTCTAGTTTTAAATATACTAAAATAAATAAATTACTATTATAGTAACTTACTAGATAATGAAATTACTCATATTTAATAAAACAAGTTTTAAATAATTCTAATTTTAAATAAATCAAATTTTAAATATACTACAAAGATAAATTACCATTATAGTAACTTACAGGGTAATGAAATTACCCATATCTAATAAAACAAGTTTTATATAGATCTAATTTTAAATAAATCAAATTTAAATATACTAAAAAGATAAATGACTATTTACAGTAACTTACAAGATAATGAAATTACTTATATCTTATAAAACAAGTTTGAAATAAATCTAATTTTAAATAAATCAAATTTTAAATATATATTTACAAAGATAAATTACTGATTGCATGATGATGCAGAAAAAGAACTAACTCTTTAAAACTACTAAATTAAGTTAGATTTTATTATTTGATGTTAATTGACCAAAATCCCCAACGCCCTTAACATATATAACTATGAATTACCCTACAAATATACTAATCTCCTTAAGTATATAATTGTTGTTAGTCTAACTCAAATTTTAATTACTTGTCAACATAAAATTTACCCTATAATTAGATTACTTATCTTTTGTAAAATATAATTAATAATTTACTTTTCAATTTAAATTTAATTTCTTTATTTGGTTAACTATTTTTATTTAAAAGCAGCTATATAATTAGTAAATATTATTTGAAAATATATTTATTTATTTAAATACTCACATAGGTTCTAAATATTCTTAATAAAAGAGCTATCTTTACAAAAATATTTAAACCTACAACTATTCAATTAAAAGAAGTATTTTAAAAGGAGAAAATCAATCTTAAAGGTATAGTATCATCGAACCTCATTTCCTTTATTAAAATTAACATGTACTATTTTAAATTAAAGCTTCATTTCTCACGTATCTAAATGGAATGTACGCATGAACTAGGTATGCCATACCAATCATGCTTAATTTTGAGGAGAGGTAAAAGAAGTGGAGGGTAAATATCATGCCTAATTTTAAGGAGAGGTGAAAGAAGTGGAGGGTAAATATCATCTAACGATTCTTATACAAAATCTTTATGCTAAAAACCTATTTAAGGTTTAATGAAAACAAGAGTAACAGTTGCATAAAATACAAATTTGGTGACAGATAATGAATGCTGAAAGTAGAAAGAAGGTATAAATGATTTCAAAGGAGAATTTGTGCATAAGTTTTATTTTTATTTCTTAGGTGGGATTTAGTTCATGCACCAAATAATAAGTGCTACGGAAAGGTAGGGCATGCATTTTTACTTCATTAAATTAACTAATCAAAATTGGGTGCTAAGATTACCGTGATTGAAGAAGAAAAACATCATACACTAAATATATTTACAAATTCAATACTTTGAAATATTTAAATTTTTCCAAAAATATCTATATACGTGTGATATAGCATTACAATCTTCCAAAAGAAATTATTGTATTTATACCTTTGTGCATCAGCTATGCATGGGCTTTAACTTGAGATGCCTATTGCTATCTATTACTATTATTATTATTAAAACAATAGTAAATATGTATTTAGTCTTTAATGCTGGTTCTTTACCCATATCTCTCAAAAAATAGCACACAAAACATAAAAATAAATGAACTTACCTTCACCCTTCTCGTGTTTTCTCCAACTCCTCCGTAATTCCTCCTTTCTCAAAAACCACCGCTTCCCCCTTCCCGTAGTGATTTTTGTGCTTTTTTTTTTTCTTACTGAGTTCTTTCCCCCCTGCCTCTAAAAAATGCTAGCTGTAGGAAAACAAAAAAGGATTTTACCTTCTTCAAACAAATGTACCTCTTCAAACACATGTAAATGATAGGTGTAAAGAAAATTTTCAAGCTGCTCTCGCTCCTTCCACGTTGAAAGAATCATGCAAAAAGTGAAAAGGGTTTACAAGGCACGAGGAGGAAAACCATTATTTGGATACCATCTTATTATATTATATTAAATTGTATTATATTAAGCACAACCATTCCACCATTTAATATTTTACGCGGTAAACATATTATTTTTGAATAAATCCAAGTAATAACAAATAAATAAATAGTATTATTTAATTAAATGGATAATATTATTTAATTGCCAATTGAAAATTCATAAAGCTCCAATTAAGATATTATTCTTTTAATTTTAAAAACATAATTTTAAATTTTCAAACTAATTTAGCATTTAATTAAATCTTCACAACACACATTAATAATTACGTTTAATGTTTAATTTCAATCATAATACTAACCATAATTGTATTAATTTAACTAATTAACGGTAATGATACCATCTAAATCAAACAATTAACACATTAAAATTTCCACCAAAAAAAAAGAAACAATGTAAAACAAGATGATACCAAATAGAGTGGGAACTAATAGATGACATCATCAAACAATGATGGGACAACAGACATGGATGGGGATACTTTCTTGCCAAATCCTTAAACCACATCATATCCGTTGGGTATGTTGGGCATGCTCTGACCCGAGAGTATAGGTGGAGTCAGTGCCTAGTACCTGTAAACCTGCATAAAACCAAGAGTCGAAACAACATATATATATTCAATGTACTACACACCGTGAGAGAGAATTGTAGTGTGGCAGGGCACTCACAGATGAGTGATGCAACACCGTCCCCCTTACCCAAACCTCAAAGAATAGCACATCATCATAAATATCATGAATTGAGTATTAAACAATTTGCATAACCACACAGTATAGCATAATTGGTTAAAGACAAACACCATGAATCATTATATCATTAACATCATAAAACAGTATCATGTGCATCCAAGCAAAACATATAAGTCAAATAGATGAAACAATCACCAACATAATCACGAGTATACATCAAACATAAGCAATATTTGAATAGCAACAACCACATGCACATAAAGGTATCATAGGAGTACAATAACACGAGAGGCATTACATGAAGCGTGCCTGGGGGTTGTACGACCCTTGGGCAAAAAAAAATTTCCTCTCCTGATGACTATGTCCAAATTAGACAAACTTTATATGGAAATAGGGGTTTTTGGGCGCTGCAAATCCAACGATGAGTTCTGTTTGGGCCCAAAGTGCTCCGAAAATTAGGCAACCTTTGGATCTATCAAAAAAATCATTGAGCTGGAAACCCTCACAGATCTAGCAAATGGTGATGAAAATGAATAAAATAAAAGCCATTTCTAACTTTTTCCAGCACTCTGAATCCAACAGAAAACCGTGATATGATCCAAGATGCTGCATAAAGATGCTCAAGGAAAGAAACCCTCAAGGGACCTCGAACGAGCTCTACAATGTGTTCCTCAAAAAAAGTTGAGAAAGGGCTACAAATCGAGGCTCTGACACTATGTTAGAAACTAAGATCTAAATGCAAACCAGAAAAATCACCTTCCACAGAAGAGAAAAATGAAAAAGTAGAGATTTACAAAAGATGTGCAAATTGATATATTCGAAGTATAAAATATTATAAGATATAATTTTCTTTATAAAAGCAAAGATGCATAACCCTAATCTTATCTTGAGTAACAAGATAGCTCGAGAAGATAAGGATAAAACCTATAACTTAAGAATTAAATAAAGCCTAACTAAACTTATGCAAAGTGTAATTAATAATTAATTACACCAACACATACTATAGGATTTAAAAAAAAAAATTCATGAACTTCATAAATTTACAAGTTTTTATATTTTATAAAAGTTGTAATAAAAATTCATAATTAATTATTTACTTGGAAAAAAATTACAAAAAAATATGCATCACATTAGTACATGAGTCCTCTACTTATATCTAAAATTTTATAAAAAAATATTATCATTTTATTGTGGTTCTGGGTGGTCAGAAGACACCTACTTCTTATTTTTTCCCTAAAATTTAAGTACTACTACATTGAAATTTCAAATTTTTACCAAATAGATTTTTTTTTTTTTGTAAATAAACCTAGTAGTTTAGAAACTATATTCACTTTTCTATAGATTCTATTCTTACATATTTTTGAAATAATATAGATAACTTATTTAAAATTTTATGTCAACTTTCCTAATTCTGATTTTTTTGAATTTTCATCGCCACTTAAGGGTCTATTTTTTCCATGATGATCCTGCACATATCCTTATCCTCAAAGTTTTATTAATCATTATAAATTCCATCTTCTCTAACATAATAAAACTTTTTGTACTTATTATCCTTTTTGTCTTTATTATTATTATCTTTTTTCTTCTTATGTGCAGCTCTATTTGGATGTCTTGAAGCATAATGACCAATATTTCTACAACTAAAACATTTAAAAGGAAACATACCTTTGTAATTGCCTATATCTTTCTTCAACTTCTTAGTAAAATTAGCTTCCAACTCATCTGAATTATCAGTATCTGGATCATCCTCTATCTTTGTAGCTTTAAAAGTTGTTTCAGTCTTCTCCTCTTTCTTTCCAAACTTTCTCATTCAAATGCAATCAAGGTGCAAAATAGTTATTCTTTAGTAAACTTCTTAGGATCATACACTTCTTCAATAGAATAAACCTTATCATTGTAACTCTCTAGTAGAGTCATCAGAATCTTCTCCATCACATCTTCATCAGTCAAATTACCACCTTGATTCTTCACTTTATTCACTGCAATATCAACCCCCTTGAAATAGCTTGCAATATCTTCACCTTCTCCCATTTTCAAATTCTCATATCTACACTTTGTTGTTAGCTTCTTTGACAATTTCACTCTATCATCTCCTTCATAAATATCTTCCAAATTCTTTCATAGTTCATAGGTAGTGCCCAAAGAAATAACCTTTGTTCACTTAGTCTTGTATAAAGCATTGTAGATCGCATATCTTGCTTTCTCATTTTCCTCATAGGAATAAATATCATCTATAGAAGTAGGACACTTTTCGATGCAACATACTTTATCTCAACAGCCTTCCAGGTCTTGTAACCAAGAGAGATTATGAAACATCTCATCTAAACTTTCTAGTCACTATAGTTAGATCCATAAAACATAGGGATCACCAATTTGTGAGCCATCAGATCTACCTAAAGTGGTTAAACTATTATACTAATTGTTGAAAGGAGCAAGAAAACTGAGAGCGGGGGTGAATTATTTGTCACCAAATTCAAACACAAAACTTCAAACACTTATCAAATTCACAACCACTTTATTCTATTATTAAGTATGAACATGAAATGCAAATAACAGAAAGCAAAATTAACACTAGAGACACCAGATTTATGTGGAAAAATTGATAAGGAAAAAAACATGGTGAGGATTAGCTCACAATATAAAGTAATAGACAAACCAATTACAAAGAGGCTCACTGCCAATGGGATCACTACTCAAATACAAGGCTCAATTACTACAGATAGGACACATTGTCCAAAGGGAGGCTCACTGCCTATAGAAGTAAAAAATAATAGAAAGATCCACCACTGCAAGTTACACACATATGCAGCCTGATTAGAAGAATTATAGACACCATCAACTCACTGCTTTTAGGAATCTAACATATTAAAGTACTCCTGCCTCAATTCACTTCTGTACAAATATGCTTCTGAAACTTGTCACTTGATTGATTGCATAACAACACAACTTGAAAAATATTTATACCAACTTTAACCTTAGAAACTTTCTCCAAAGTTGACTACACATGCTTTATTTCATAAATTCAAATTAGGTCAGAAAATAAAAATTCCCACGGCGGAAAGGAATGAGAGTGGACCAATCTAACACTTAACCAAGACCCAAAACAATGTCTCAGATCAATCACACACTTCCTTAATTAATAATTAATCATTTGTATGAAGTGTAAACACCATGTCAACTAAACCTAATGAAAAAACAAATGAAATTTGAAGTACACACTTCCACAATGAGAAGATAACATGAATACCACTTGACACGCTTCACCAATCACTATAACACATCTCAGATTCCTTTAGACTCATTCACATCATTTGCAACAACCTTCAAACCCAAAACACTTCTCACAAGTCCATTCAGACTATACACACACAATAATACTGAAACTCAACTTCTAGAGCACCAAACTACAATCACCTTTGCCAAAATATAGAGAACACCATTACAAGACATCCTCTAGATCTACAAGACCTTAAACAAACTAGTGGAGGACTGTGGAGTAGAAACATTTCTCCTAGTCACAAACAAACAACTCTACCAAACTAGTTCACACACCAATGAACACAACTTTCACTCTCCATCAAACCAGAAGATACAAACTAGGAGATATCAGTAATAGATTCCCATAAAAAACACCTTAGATATGAACAAGTATAGAATCAACATAGAAAAAATGTGGAGAACAAACCATAGCACATTCTGAACATACACAACTCTATCTTCACAACAACACTTAGCAACTTATCATATCAACACACCTACAACACCTTAAAGATAGCACCATGCACTCACAACATCTTATCAACATCTCATCTATACATGCACAACCTGAAACATCCTGTACTATGTTGACATCAATAACAACATCAATGACAACACCACCAAACTTACTCATACTTGCAACAGGTGGTACTTTGGACAAGTACCATGATGAAAACCTAGCAAATAGGCTTCATGTGTAGAATCAAGCATCTATGTGTTCCAATTCAAGTGGAAGCATCTTGTTTCATCCATAATAAATCCAACATTCCATCCATCTTATCTGTAATAAATCCATTCATCCATGAACCATTTATCCAATCCATTTTCATCTATGTACATCCATCTTCCAAATTATTTTGATCTTGAAAAAATTTTGGTGTACACTTTACATTTTCTTATGGTAAACATCTTGACATGGGTCATTATAATTGATCCTATCTTACCCAACCTTATCTGAGATATGAAGCATTATCCAACCGAGCATCCTCTATTTGAACACCTTATCACAATATAATCCTTGGCATCCTTTGCATGCTTGCCATATCCATCCAACCATGGCATTCCATAAATTTCTAGAAAATGGGGGAAGTATTTACATCTTGCTTCAGGAATAAATCTTGATCTATATCTTCCATCACATGTGGTGATCTAAACATTGGAAAATATGAAAAAAAGTTGGTCAAAACACTTGTGAGCAAAAAAAAAATCCAAATTCACTAGCCCATGACACATTTTGACAAGGAGATGTTCCTTATCAAGCTTTATCTTTCATCAAACAACAATCCAAGCATTCCTTTGAAGCACCAAACCTCAAACCATCTAGACTGAGGTTGATGCAAGAGCATCCCTAGTTCTAAAGCAATCTTGTATCAAACAAAAATAGTTTTTTTCTTACATTCCATTCAGTAGCAATTTCAATAATTCATTGTGGATTTTACCACATCATTATTTCTCAGCTCACAAAGAATGATATTGCATCTACACATTGACATATATCACATATCCAGATTTCACTTTGTTTGTAGTTATCTATTGAAAGTTATCACTCTTAGAATTTCACTATGTTTACTAGTCAGTGCATTTAGGGCTGACCTGGTCCAAATTTTTAGTGTGGACCTATTCCAAATCATTTGAAGCTTAATGAGACACCATAAAAGCATATTGGGTTCATTGGGACCTATCTTGGAGATTCAAAAGTCAATTCATTTTGTGTGGAGTTAATTCTTCATATTTTGAGGTTGACATTAATATATGATCATTAATCAGGTTATAGACCCTTGTGTCCAATGTGGACCTATATTGGAGCTTGAGAAGCATATTTATAAGCATTTGTAACCATTGTAGATCATTAGTTCTAAGTTAGATGTTTTAGAATAATTACATTTTTGAATAAACCCTTTGGGGTAAGGCCAGTTGGCTAGTTGTATTGTTAAAAGCCGTTGTGGCAAGCCTGTGAGCCCTAGAAATTTTCCAATGGGGCACATGTTTTATGTAATATTATCAATTCAATGACATTTCATTTTCACATATCGATGTGTCATGTTATTTCCATGATGTTGACTCATTGATGCATGGTTTAGATTGTTCCTTCTAGAACCCTCCTACCATGACTGTACCAAGCGGTGTTAGAGTGAGTTTGATTCCTGAAGGAATTCCTTGAGGTGAATAGATCACAAAATTAATCAAGACTACATTTTTTTTCAATTGATCATTGTTTGTGAGGTATTTGAAACCCTTGTAGCCATATCATCGAATTGAGGAAGTTGCACCAAATTTGAGGGTAGATATACCACCAAGGAGAGTGCTTGCTATGGAAAATGTTGTTGGGCATGTGCAAGATCATCATGGAAAAAATATGCCCTTAAGTGGCAAAAAATTTAGAAAAATCAAAATTAGGCAACTTGAAGTAAAAATTTGAATAATTTATCTATATTTTTTCAAAAATATGTAAGAATAGAATCTATAGCAAATTGAATGTAGTTTCTAAACTACTAGGTTTATTTCAAAAAATAAAAAATCTATTTGGTGAAAATTTGAAATTTCAATGCAGTAGTACTTAAATTTCAGGGGAAAAATAAGAAGTAGGTTTCTATCTAACCATCCTAACTACAATAAAATGATAATATTTTTTTAATAAGATTTTAGATATAAGTAGAAGACTCATGTCCCGATGTGATGCATATTTTTTTGTAATTTTTTTCCAAGTAAATAATTAATTATGAATTTTTTATTACAACTTTTAAAAATATAAAAACTTGTATGTTTGACCACCTTAACTTGGTCAAAACATAAAGAAATTCATTTTTTTTAATCTTATAGTATGTGAAGCATATAATGTGACACATATTTCAAATTCAAATTTTTTGATATTGTTTGAAAGCTATAGATGTTTTTCAATCAGCCTATCAATCAGGAATTTAGTCATAATTCAAGTAGAAAATGAATAATAATTATTTATTAAATGCAAAGTAAAGTATAATTTATATTGGTGGAAAGTTGAGAATCTCGTTTAAAAATCCTTAAAAATCCTTTTCATTTCATCAATTTTGGGTAAAAAAAAAAGTTGTTAGCCACATTCCCTACACATACCCATCATATTGCCACTTTTTGGCCCATCATGATCCTGCACATACCCTACTAGAAGAATGGATGAGATGTTGGAAATGATGTGGGAGATACAAATTAGGTTAGATGTTGTAGATGAAGAATGAAGGCGAGGCCTAAACCTTAGGCAGAATGATGAAAGTGAGGATGAATTAGAACATGCAAATCAATTTGCAAAAGTCCTAGGAAAGTAAAAAGATGAATCCGATCAAGTAAATATGTTGAAAGTGATAAGGGTAAAAGTTGGAAGTTGGTTCCACGAAGAGGGAAAGTTTCATCCAAAACAAAAAAAATTGCAGGAAATGTATACGTGTTTTTAAAATACACATACACACATTGGCTCAGGTACCTGAGCCTAAATATAAACATGTATGTGTTTAGATTCAGGTATGCACCCTAAAACACATAGGCATTACAAAACATATAAGCATTAATAATGCATACATGTTTGATAACACGTACACGTTTATTAAAGCTATTTAATTTTTTAACTTAACAACTGTGTTATTCTATTTCTCACTGCATTTTTTCTATGCACTTGAGGGAGAGCTTATTTCACGTACACATTTATAAGGGCTCATTTCAACCAAATTTTCACTTCCACCTGCTCCGATTGACACAATTGACCTCAGAAACCTCCAGGTTGGTTGAATTCTACTTTTTCTTGCTTTATATTTAGCATTTTTGTTTTTGTTTGTTTTGTTGGTTTTACATTGAATATTTTATAGTTTTTAAATTTTATTTAAAACCAAAAACATCAACCAAACCAAAAAAATTTAAATTGTAAATTGAAAACCATAAAATCTATACCTAAATTAACTAGAATTTAACCTAAATTAGACACATTTAACTTAGAAATGAAAACCCTAAACCCTAGGTTCCAAAAAACATAGACCTAAAAACTAAAACCCTTAATCCTAAGACCTAAACCCTAAAACCTAAACTAGATTTATAATGTCTAGATTTGTTGTCTTTTTACTAGCCTTGAAATCACACATAATCCCTAGATAGGTCTATTTATAATGTCATAAAATTATAATCCCTAGATAGGTCTATTCATGCTTAGGTGCACAACAAAATAATGAGGTCACATTAAAAAGAAATAGATAGTTACCAAACATTAGGATTGTAAGTTGTGTATAATTATACTTATCTTTCTTATTCTCATTAACAATTATTTTTGTGAACTATTTACTAGGGGGTGTGAGACTAATAGTTTCATCACACTATCTAAACCTATTTATTTATATTATATTTTTTAACATATTTGCAACATTATTCATATTATAAAATTTATCTAACATTACTCTCCAATCCCCACCACATCATTAAAAAATGATATTTTACATCAACATGCTTCATTTATATAGGAAAGTCTAGGTTCCTTTCCAAGCTAATGCCAGAGTTTTTGTATTAATTTCTAACTACAACAGGACCCAACCCAACATCTAAACACAAGCTATAAATATAACTAAAATCCTTAGAAACAAAAGTAGCTACAATTTACTTTGTCGTTATAGTAGATATAGAACCACAACGTGCTACTCACTCATCCAATTTACTATACCACTAAACAATCTAAACACAAACACTAATTGAACTCCTACTATCTATATCTCACAATAAATCTAAGTTAATAAATATCTAAATCTCAAATAAAATTGCAAGTGCCTCCAACCTATCTATGATATAAGTCACCCATTGTACCATTGCCCCTTTTTTACAAGAAATTGTTACCCTTAGGTTGCAAGTGATTTGTAGTAATATTGCCAATTTATTGCAATTGTCCTATATTACCTCCTTACTACAAAATATAATACTTTGTAGTTACCCACAAATACATGTTAAGAATCTCTCAATTTCCAAGATTACAAAACCTTTTTAAAAATGCATTCAATCTACACGAAGATTCACATCCACCTTCTTTATTACATTAATTTAAAAATTCTCACATAGATGCCTCTTGATGAGGGCCCCTTACTATTATATCTTGAAGGAGATCAATAACTTGAGGACCACCAATAGGATTCATAGGTGGGTTCTTAGCCTTCCCCTCATTCCCACTTTGATGAGTGACATGATTCCTAGGAAGCATCTTTTATTTACAATCAATGAATATGTTAGGAAATACATAGAATCATCTAAAAAGCATCACTAAGGAATGCAATTCATTAGTCCAAGATAGAATGATATGATAATTTAAAATTAACCACACACCACTCAATTTTAACCTTGGAAAGAAAATGAAACCATATGGTTTATGAGAAGATAAAGTGCTCATATTTAACCAAGGGTACATGTACATGAATTTAATTTTATAATTTAATGTACATGCTATGTATTTTCATGTTATGGAGACTTTAATGTTATAAATTGAATGATTATTCAAATAAAATTTATTTTGAATTTGTGCATGTTCAATGCGATTTATAACTTTCAAATTGTGTACATTCTTTAATTAGTTTGTTTATATATATTTTTTAATTATTTAACATGTAGTTTCCATTTCATTATTCACATGGAGCCTAAATTTAACATAGAGGATTTTATACCAAATGAAAAACTTGAAGATACCATACATCTAAATCCACCACCACAACAAAACCCCACACCTCCACACTCTCTACCTCCTACGCCCCACACCCTATAGTAGATTAGGCTCAGTTAAGAGAGAGCATTAGAGCAAAGATTAATGTGATTCAGGAGAATATATATTTGATAAAAAATGAGCCTAATATATCCCCCATCTCACATTGTTTGCATCTTCGATGCAAACTATTGGTGATTTTTTTATTATCTATTGATGTAGACCTAGATAGGTTCCATCAATGGAGAGAAGAGAGGAGACAATTCTATGTAGATGGATTGTCCTATAAATAAATTCATGACCTTAAAATTACCAAAAAATCCATTTTCCAACATTGTTTTATCCCCCAAACAAACAAACCAATTCCACCCACCAAAAAATGAATTTCAATCAAATGGTGTAGGCACCCATAGATAGCTGCAATTTTTTGGGATAGATGGTAGATGGTGTTTGATAATTTACCACATTACAATTGTGAGGTGCCCCTATAGTTTTTGAGAAAGTTATGGTCTAAGTTTGAGTTGGGTTTAAAAGCCAAGTATTTTGATATGAGGTCATTTCAAGAAGTTGGTCATGGAATTCCCCAACATAGATTAGGAGCACGTGTCGATCCTCAATAACATGCTCTAATTGCTCCTATTGTTGCTCCTCCTTCTCCTAGTGTTTTTGCTGCATTTCAGTAGTAGATGATATTTTTGACATTAGAAGCATTGAGTTCTCGTTTAGGACATCTGACTCATTAGACTACACATGTGGTAGCTGAAGTGGGAAATAGAGAGCATGGAGGCTCAGACTATGGGAATACTTATACATCCACTTCAGGTGACCCACATGCATCTAAGATGAAGTCATATATTGATTTACTATATTATGAGGATCATCCTACACATGTATGCTCATCTTTTGAAATTAGGCTCATTTAAATAATTTTTTTGAATTATGCAAAATTCATGTAAATAATAACACCAAATTATATAATATAATATTAATTCAAGGAGTGTTTGGTGTAGATGCATGATCACACGATGCCTGAATCTCAATATGATCATGTACGTATTTCAAGTGTTGTAGATTTGGGTTCACCTTTTGGTCAGGTACAAACCAATATATATTTTAATTTATGTGGACATATCTAATTTAATTTGAATTTGTACACATGTGAAAAGATATATTGTATCTAGATGCAGGGAGGTCAAGCTATACTGAGTACTGACCAACCACAAGTTGTGGTGAGCGCTCCCGAGTCATCATCAGCTCAGGTGCATGTTTTAAATTTTTTGTTAAGTTTAAATTAAATACACATCATAGATCTAATTTAATTTGAATTTGTTCATATGTGTGAGTGATCTATACATTGTTGTATCTATATGTAGGGATTTTATGTGATACCCATGGCTAGCACACCTGGGACATCATCAACATTTATGCATGGGAAATATTAGGTGCATGATCATGAGGTCATATCATTTGAGGTTGTAAACTTTACTAAATATCCTATACAATTTTTTAGGGACCTTTTAAATATACATATATACACATATATATATATATATATATATATATATATATTTGAGGTTTTAACATATTGTTTTCTTTATATGAATATGAAAGATATAGTAGATCAAGCATTTGGACCTTCTCAATTGACACTTATGCTACTTGTTAAACAAAATGTGCTAGTAAATTCACATGATCATATGGTAATATATGCATACTAAAAATCATTTTTACTATATTTACTAGATATTTAATTAAATTGTTTTTTATCAAGTTTATATGTTGAATTATATCAAAATTTCTAAATAACTTTAAATCTAATTTTAAGTTTCTTGTACTCTTTTACAACATGATATGGGTACATCTAGTCCATGTGGAGAAAAGAGGAGACTTGATTTGATTGATCTGCCTGATAGTTAGATGGTTGTAAATTTAATGGACTATAGATCTCTAGTTTTATTTAAATATATGTGTTGGACTTGACATATACATTTTGAACATGTTATTTCATGGACCATTTATCATACATTATATCGATTAATATGATCATGTTTTTGTTTATTTATATTAGTTGACTTTAACATGATGATTATATATACACACTCAATTATGATCATGTTATGTTCATTTTGATGATTATATGCACTCATGTATGTATATATATTTTATCTAATTTTCAAGTAATATGCACTATATAAATTCTTATCTAGAATCAAATTTCATATATATTTACATGCCATTGTTGAATTAAGTTTCAACATGTCTTAAAATGATTAACTCTTAAATTTCCATAATTTATCACAATGGTCAGGTGACAAATTAAAACATTCCTTAAATAGTTTAAAGATCATATTTATAATAAATTAAGGGCAAGTAATTTTAACTATTTGGATCACTGAACAAAAATCTATCTCCTTGTACGTATAAAATGTATAATCTATACAATTGAACAATTATATAAAATGTGGTAAATACAAGACATGATTTGTATAAGATAAAATTGGAACAAGATATTTAAAAAGTGACTAATAAGTTCATTGAAGTTCATACATTGAACACACATATATAATGTATATTGATGCTTAATACAACTATACAACATGATGAAACATATATGCGCATGTAGATACAATTAAAGCTTATCAAATTTTAGGTCAAGACCACAAATTGATATTTATAGTCTCTTGATAAAAAAAATTTACAGTGACAATCACATGGTAGAACGACTTGATGAGAACCTGCAAAAATAATTAATGCAAGTAAAGTAACTATAGTTTTTATGAGTCATTTAACTAAATAATTCATGCAAGAAAAGAACAATTTTTAGTAAAAGTTAGAAAATTGGATCTTATAAATTCCTTACAAATTCAAGTGATTTTTTTCCTAGGATGGATTAAGAGGACCTAAGAGGATATAACTTAAGGGGTGCTGTGAGAATTCCTTAAGGGGAGTTAAGAGAATTACTTAAGGGGATGCAAGAGGGTGGATTAAGGGGATTTAATAGAATGAATTAAAGGGATGCAAGAGGGTGGATTAAGGGGAGTTGGTAGAATGAATTAAAGGGATGTAAGAGGGTGGATTAAGGAGATGCATGTCATGAACCATAGGATATGGCTTAACGGATCCTAAGAGGATGGCTTAATGGGATGAAAGAGGGTGGATTAAGGGGAGTTGATAGAGTGAAACCCTAAAAAACCTAAACCTTGAACCATAGGACCTAAAGCCTAGTAGATGAACCCTAAACCATTAACCCATATAGATTTTCTATTCTAAGAATCTTATGAATCCTAAAAGCCATAAACCTTAAACCATAGGACCTAAAGCCTAGTAGTGTTGGAAACTATGAAAACTGAGAGTGGGGGGGGAATCCGTGCTCCATAATATTTGATATTTAAATCAGATCTTAAACTATCAACATCAATAATTAAACCCTCAATAGCATTCACATCATATAAGTAGAAAGAAACATGTAAACACATTAAAGAGCACCATAACACCAGGATTTTTATGTGGAAAACCTATTAGGGGAAAAACCACAATGGAGATTAATACACAAAGTATACTCTATTAAAAGTATGATAAAAAGGAATGCACTTGCATTCGGGCACATTGCCTAGAGCTCACTACTCAAAAGAGAAGGCTCACTGCCTTACAAAATATATTTGATATTACAAAAAAATGTTGAACTGAGAGTATAGCATCTACAAATTCTTGGATTCAGTTCCAATGAAGCATATAACCAGATTCTAGATATTTTATCTAGTTCACGCTTTTGTTCTACTCTGCTCTCCTACAAAAACCCTTCTATAACATATACAAAATTCACTCAACAAATCTTCTGAAATTATCCCATATAGTTGTTCTACACTTTTTTACACACACAAGCCTTCTTACAAATTCATCTTACATCTATCAAAGTTATTTTCTGATCTCCCTTATATATCCGCTAACAAAAAATTTATTATATGTTAGCTTCAAAACAAAATATAAAATTCTTGTCCATGTCGGCTCAAATCACTAATTGTAATTGATGTGTACCCTCACAAGTTAGCTAGACTATAGTAGGGACCCAAATAAAAATTACAAACATAAGAAATAGTTAAATGCATACTCCTTATACATCCATGATGCAACAGGTCATCCAAAATGAGGAAACAAACAATAAATAATTCTTCTGAAAATCTCAACTCATACTCTGACTAATGCAACACCACAAAATTTCCAATAGGATAGCATACATGCTAAACAAGATTCCCTAGGGATCCACACCACAAAATAGTGATCTAGTGAAGTATTTAGATCAACTTATCAACCAGATACCATGTACTTCATAGTTTCTGCTGATAGATTATAGTCTCTTACTTCTCTTGTTGGTACAAGAAACTTCAACACTATGGACTAGACTACTGACTTCAGTTGCCATCAATTACAACACAAGAGGCCAAAACAAATCTCTCAAAGCCATATGCCAACAATCTCTCCCTTTGGCATTGATGGCAACACTTAGTGAAAAATAGCTAAGTGTCAAAAATCAAAAACCCATCAAAACCAAAATTACTTCTCCTCCTTAGGATGTCGGGGCATTTTTCACTACGTTCTCTCCCCCTTTGACATCAATGACAAATCTTGCACTACTTTTCCTACACTTCTCTCCTTCAAAATTTTCACTAATCTCCCCTTTAGTGTTTTACTTCACACTCTTAAATTTCAGCTGCATTAAATGTGTTTCCCTAGAAGTTTCGGTTACTTTGCAAATGTAGAAAAAAAGAAAAGAGTCTGACGTCAAACCTTTAGCATTTCATCCAACTTCAACAAATGATTGCTAATACATTTGATAGTGAATAAGAAAATGGATGATGGAATCATGTGATTCAATGCCAACTATACACAAGGGGACAAAGGATTTTCATGAGAAACTCCCCCTAGGCCATTGGCTTGAAGTCAATTGTTGAAAGAATTATCAGAGGGAGTTTCTGGTACAGCCCTACTACCTTCATCTGATTCACTTTTCTTTACCCACATTTTCTTCATCTGATCTCTTATCTTTTCCACAGATTCCTTTTCTTTTCCTTTGTTGTCTTTCTATGAATTTCTTCCTTGATAAACCAGACCTCTTTTATTCATGTTTTTGTTTCTATAGAATATTGTAATGTGCCCAAGTTTGTTACAATTGTAGCATACCATATTTTTTTGTGTATACTATCCATTCCACGCATTTCCTCCTGATCTACATTGATTAGCAATATGTCCAAATCTTTCACAGGTATAGCATTTAATGTTACTTGCACTAACATACTTACTTCTGCATTCTAATGGCTTATGACCAAACTTAGATTGCATTTAAAACACTGACCATAAAATGATGGAGTGTTAAATTTTATCTTTCTTCTACATTGAGAAGCCATATGTCCAAATTTATTACAAACAAAGCAATATCCATTAAACTTATGAGCATTTGGTTGCCTTATTGGATGTCTTCTACCTTTGTTCCTTTTTTAGGGTCCTTCTATTAAGATCCTGAACTCTCACCCTTCTCATAGCCAAGACCTCATTATCATTTGTCTCCTTTTGACCTTTGGTTATCTCATCAAGCCTAGCAAAACTTAGCTTGAACTTTTCCTTGAATTCATTTGCAGTAGTATGGTCATTTCTGAGAATGACTACCTGTCTCTCAAGCTCTTGTTCATTGTTTCTGGATTTTTGTAGTTTAATCTCCAACTAAATGAATCCACTATTAATTTTTCTACAATCTTTAGATTTTTCTTTCAAGGATTGGGCTATATTATCCTCATTCTTCTTTCTTGCTTCAATATCTTTGGTTAACTTCATCACCACAAATTCCATCTCAAGTTTTAGAGTAGCATTATCCTTAGCAAGATTCTCACATTCTTTTGTTATTTCTCTTAAGGTTTGATTCAGATTGACATCATCTAGACCTTTTCTTTCTTTTTTCTTCAACTAATCACATAGTTCCTTCCTCTCTTCCCTTGACTCATTTATTTTATCCTTCAGTGATTGAATGATTTTTTCTGCAGCCACAAGACTCGCTTTTAGTTCCATGACCTCTACTTTAGACTTATCAAGATCATCAAGTGCCACCATGAACTTCTATTGAAGACCACTAGTGTCCATTGTAATTCAAGATCCACCTCAAGCTATTAAACTTCAGAAGAGGAACCTGCTCTGATACCAATTGTTGGACACTACGAACACCGAGAGGGGGGTGAATCAGTGTTCCACAATATTTGATATTCAAATTAGATCTTAAACTATCAACAACAATAATTAAACCCTCAATATCATTCACATCATATAAGTAGAATGAAACATGTAAACACATTAAAGAGCACCATAACACCAGGATTTTTACGTGGAAACCCTGTTATGGGAAAAACCACAGTGGAGATTAATCCACAAAGTATACTAAGTTAAAAGTATGATAAAAGGGAATGCTCTTGGATTCAGGCACACTGCCCATAGCTCACTACTCAAAAGAGAAGGCTCACTTCCTTACAAAATATATTTGATATTACAAATTTTTTTTGAAATGAGAGTATGGAATATAAACATTCTTGGATTTAGCTCCAATGAAGTACATAACCAAATTTTGGATCTTTTATCTAGTTCACACTTCTGCTCTACTCTGCTCTCCTACATAAACCCTTCTATAGCATAAACAAAATTCACTCAATAGATCTTCTAAAATTAGACCATATAGTTGTTCTACACTTTTTTGCACACACAAGCCTTCTTACAACTTCATCTTACATCTATCAAAATTATTTTCTAATCTCCTTTATATATCTGCTAACAAGAAATTTATTATATGTTGGCTTCAAAACAAAATATAAAATTCTTGTCCATGTCAACTCAAATCACTAATTCTAATTGATGTGTACCCTCACAATTCACCTAGACTATAGTAGGGACCCAAATAAAAATTCCAAACATAAGAAATATTTAAATGTATACTCCCTATACATTGGTGACAAACAGGTCATCCAAAATGAGAAAATAAATAATAAATCATTCTTCTGAATCTCTCAACTCACTCTCTGACTAATGAAACACCAAAAAAATTTCCAATAGGATAGCATACATGTTAAACAAGATTCCCTAGGGATCCACACCATAGAATAGTGATTTGGTGAAGTATTAAAATCAACTTATCGACCAGATACCCTGTACTTCATAGTTTCTACCGGTAGATTACAATCTCTTACTTCTCTTGCCAGTAGGAGAAACTTCAACATTGTGGACCATACTACTGAATTTAGTTGCCATAAATGAAAACACAAGAGGCCAAAAACAATCTCTTAAATCCATATGCCAACAAGTACATGAACCCTAAACCCTTAACCCATATAGAATGACTTAAGTTATGGAAGATGGTGGATTAAGGGGAGTTGAGAGAATGACTTAAAGGGGTTAAGCATCTCATGAACCCTAGAAACTATAAAAATGAAACCATAGGACCTAAGGCCTAGGAAATGAACCCTAAATCGTTAAAACCCATATATATTTGTTATTATAAGAATCTCATGAACCCTAGAAACACTAAACCCTAAACCATAGGACCTAAAGCCTAGGAGATGAACCCTAAACCTTTAAACCATATTGATTTATTATTCTAAACATCTCATGAACCCTAGAAACCCTAAATCCTAAACCATGGGACCTAAATCCTAGAGGATGAACCCTAAACTCTTTAAACCCATACATATTTATTATTCTAAGCATCTCATGAAACCTAGAAACTGCAAACCCTAAACTGTAGGACCTAAAGCTTAACAGATGAACCCTAAGCCCTTAACCCATATAAAGTGACTTAAGGGATGCAAGATGGTGGATTAAGGGGAGTTGAGAGAATGACTTAAAAGGATTTAGCATCTCATGAACCCTAGAAACCCTAAAACATAAACCATATGACCTAAAGCCTAGGAGATGAACCCTAAACCATTAAAATCCATATAGATATGCTATTCTAAGCATCTCATGAACCATAGAAACCCTAAACCCTAAACCATATGACCTAAATCCTAGGAGATGAACCATATACCCTTAAAACCCATATAGATATATTATTCTAAGCATCTCATGAACCCTAGAAACCATAAACACTAAACTATAAGGCCTAAAGCCTAGGAGATGAACCCTAAACCATTAACCCATATAGATTTATTGTTCTAAGCATCTCATGAACCCTAGAAACCCTAAACCCTAAAGCATAGGACCCAAATCCTATCACATGAACCCTAAACCCTTTAAACCCATGCAAATTTGTTATTCTAAGCATCTCATGAAACCTAGAAACCATCAACCCTAAACCATAGGACTTAATACCTAGGAGATGAACCATAAACCCTTGAAACCAATATAGAGTTATCATTATAAGAATCTCATGAACCCTAGGATATGAGGATACTAAGCCCTTAAATCTTAGCATCTAAAGCCTAGGAGATGAACCCTAAACCATTAACCCTAGGATCTAAATCCTACGAAATGAACCCTAAACCCTTAACCCATATAGATTTGTTATTCTAATTATCTCATGAACCCTAGGATATGTAGATCCCTCTGATGGAAATTTTAGCACCACAATAATGCAAGCAGAATATTTCTATTCTGCTTCTCTTGAAAGAGAAAGGCAACACATGGATGCCTTAGCTCCCAAAGTCTTTGTAGTTGGGTCTCAACTATGCTGATGTTACTCAGTGGTGCATGCAACAGTAATATTCAAGGGGCCTGCTGGTGTTGAGCTTCCAGATTGTTCTAAGATCAAGCATGAAATAAAAACTACTCTAATAAGGGTTTTAAAGAAACATCAAAAGATAGGTCAGGGTTTTGAAACAGAAAAGAACAATAGTTCATCCAATCTTAACCAGACTTGTTAACTTTAAGGAATTATAAACTAAAACTTTAGAACAAGATAAGCTTGTTATTGACACACAACCTCTTTCATTCTTAGTGCTAATTCGAATAATAGATTTTTAGCTACCATGAAATAAAACACAAATAACATTTCATTCCTTGAAGACTTCACAAATTAAATGATCAATTAAGACAAATATCATTTAGGAACACAACATGAAGTAAATTAAACTCTAATTGCTTCTACTATCAATAAAACAGATAAGCAATATTTACAAAGCTGGCACAATCACATTTGTACAGAGAATCTATGGCTCTAGATTGTTTCCAACTACACTAGGAGAACTTAGAAAATAAATTACAATCTATACTAAAACCTTACTACTAACCAAGAAGACAAAAAAAAGCTCTTATTACTAAGAATCAAGATGCAACTCTATCTCCTTCTACTAACTAACTAACTCCTAATAGTTCTAACTCTTAAAATTCTCCATTTGAAAGTTTTCTAAACCTAGCTGTTTTAACCTAGAAGTGCTCTACAAGTTCTAACCATAAAAACTCTCACCTTTACAAAGAGGAAAGAATGCCTTATATACAAAATGTACCAATAAGAATGTGCTATCCCCTGCACTAGGGTTTACAAAATATCTGCAAACTGTAGGAGAGTTGACTCTCAGATGTTTTTGAGGAAAGTCAAAACTACATTCAATGTGAAGCCCTGCTATCCATGCTGAAAAGTTGTTCTGGGGATGACCTTAAATTTTTTGTAGCTGCAACCTTTACTCTCCTATCTATGTGTCCATCTTCTAACTCTATTGGGGGCACCTCGAATGCTCAAAATATCCTCATTAATATTGATCTACCTCTTTTCTAGTAGTCGCCACAGCTATCCCTCTGAGTCACAGATCCTCTTTCCTTCAGCTCCCTTTCTATTTTGGACTTCTATGTTCATTGACCATCTTCTGGAAGCACCATCGAGCCTCCTTGTAGATCTGAACGCCATTGCCAGAACTGATCCATCATCTTCTGATCTTAGAAAGAATCCATCTAGTTTGCATTCTATTAGTCTTCCCTCACAAGAACAATCAATCAGTCAAAGGGATAGATGAATCACTCTTTGGCTTCTCTGATTGGTTAGACATTCACCATGCTAGATTCTCGGGTAGTCAAAAGTGGTTTGATCAACATTGCATGTCAGTGAGATACCATCGGTGTCTCCCCAATGCGATCCCATCCTTCAGTAGTCATCAGGGTAGCATGGGGCAGTCGGTGAGACCTTTTGGAAAGCTATGGGAGTCATATCGAGCTCAAAAGAACATCGGCAAGATAGCCACTCATCAGTAAGACATCACAGTGATGATATCCCTCTCTCTAGCTCAGAGTTCATTTTCGTTTCAACAAGAATTCTTAATCAGCACAAGGTAATGGCGAGCTCCCCTTGGTTATACCAATATCTCTTTTTCGTTTGTGAACCTACTGCTATCAACAAGACTTTAGCATATCGACAAGACCACATGGTGAAGTCCTTGTTTTCTTTTAGAGTCTCCCTGACATCCTTCTTATCCTCCAGGCTCAGGCTCCTCTTGCTTTGGTGTCACTTTTGTAGTCACCGAGACTTCCTGGCGAAGAGGCAAAACCTTTCAGCGAGCTTCTTCATGTCAGCAAGGCTATAATGTTTCAGGGAGACCTTTCCCCAAACTTCTTTATTCTTACCGAGCCCATTTCCTTTCAATGTGACTCTCTTTCTCTTGGCCAAACATTATGCTGAAGCCACAACCCTCTGTCGACCTCCATTTCTTTCACTTGAACACCTTGGAGTCACCCAGACATTTCACTGAGTGCCCTTTATTCTTCTGGAGTCTCCTCGATATCCTTTGTTTCGGTGTGACCTTCATGAGTTGGTGAGACATTACACCGAGTCCCATATCCTTCAGGGATTTTGTTTCATTTTGGCCATACCCTGTTGAATCGACAAGAGACTATACTGATATTACTTCACATTAGTGAGACCTTATATCAAGGTATTCTTCTTTCGGTAGGTTGCTCACTAGTCGATAGGACATTCCAAGGTCCAGGAGACATCACAGCGACCCTTTTGTTTCTCACCAACTCCATCTTGTTTCAGTGAAGCTCTTCGTAGTCGCCCAGACCTTATGACGAGATTTTGTTTTCTCTTACCAAGCCTTCCCTTTGTTATCGGAAAGACTTCCTTCGCTGAGACCTTTCATCGAAGCCCTTCTATTCATTTTGATTCTCCTTGATATCCTTCTTATCCTTCAGGCTTGGGATCCTCTTGCTTCGGTGTGACTTTTGTAGTCACCGAGAGTCCAAATCTTCCCCAAAAACCCTTGGGGAACCTTTGTCGGCAAGACTTATGGTGACTCCCTTGCATGTTGCCAAGACTCTTTTGTATCAGTAGGACCTTTTGCCAATTTCTTTCACTCTCACCGAGCTTCCTCCTTGTTGCTGAGACACCATCCAGTCAGCAAGATGTTTTACCAAACCCGATGAATCTACTTAGAGTCTCCCCAAGTTCTTTCATTTTGGCATGACCTTCAAACTTCTCTAAGACCTTACACCTAGGTCTTGTCCTTTGTCAAGTGTTCATTTGAGTTTGAGGAGAGTTTGTTTAGTCGATGAGACATCTCACCAAACCTTAGATCTTTAGGCTAGCTTGTTATGCCCCTTTCGTGAGACAAACTCACATCGATGGGACCTTTGGCCAAAGCAGATCCATTTCGCCGATGTCATTTTTTTTTTGTCGCTTTGACCTCACCTCTTCGACCAGACATTATGTCGAAGGGTTTATCCTTCACCGAATGCAACTCCCTTTGGTGAGACCCATGCCAATCAGCTAGACCTTTTGCCGAAGGAAAAATTATGGCCGACCCTAGACCTTTGGTGGGACCCTTCCTTTTCAGCAGGACCTCTAGCGACTCACTTCCGACCTAAAGATTTTTCCAAGACCACATGCCGAAGAAGATGACTCCTACGGAAGTGTTTGCTCATTGTGTGGTAGTTGTCAAGACTTCTCAGATTCGATGAGACTTCTTGGCAGGGAGAAAACCTTATGCCGATATATGAATCCTTTTGACAGCAGTTGGCGAGACATGGCGAGTTTTCTATGACCAAACTTCAGTGATGATTTCTCTCATCGATAGGAATTTCCCATTTGAAAAAACAATGAAAATATTTTTCCGATAAGAAACTACATATCATTTCTAATCACTGTGATCTCTCCAGGGTCTTGCCGATAGGCAACATAGACGCATAGCGTAAGAATGCACTGGTAGTCGGCAAGACATTTGCAAGGTCTTGCCAACTTTCTTCTTAGAGGAGAATTGTGACCAACTGGACTGAGGAATGAATTCCAACTAAGCCACTTTTGCTAATATCATCTTGCATGTGATTTAATCCTACAAAAAAAGGTCTGTATCAGTCCCAAAGCATATGAAACATATTAAAATAAAACATTTTGTTGCTTATGATTATTTCATTTAATTTTCAGCAAGAAGAAAACCAACTCAAGCTGAGACAAAAGAAAAATTAAATTAGATAGATCAAAAGTCAAAATTAGGAGGAAAACACAAGAATTCCAAAGAGGAAAGAAAGTAACCAGAAGCAGAGTAATCAAAAGAGAAAGAGGGACCCATTTTGATCCAAATTCAAAGTGGGGTGGTTATGTAAGGCATAACAAATGGTGACTCGGCTGGGAAAATGGTTTATCTATTTTCATGAATCTGAAGGATTCGGCTACCTAGAACTCCTGGTTCATGAACATCACAACTCCAGTTGGGTTAGTTATAACAAGCAAGGTAGAGCTAGAATCTCAAATGTAAGTCAATCAATAGCTACCCCTGAATCTATGTGTGTTCTTGATTGTGCATCACTCTCTCATGAAGTTTTCTTCATCTTTTGGATAACAACGTGTAAGATTTCAACTACATGAGTTGATTTTCTTTTAGCTATCGTGCAATGATATCCTAGGCATTGCTCCACTACTAGTTAGGAATCCATAGCCCCAACAAAGATACCTCTAGTTTTCTCATAGCATTGCTCTACTACCAGTGAGGCATCTATAGCCCTGGTAGAGATACTAGAATTTTCCATTCATATTGAATCTTCTTCTTTTTGTTTTTTTGATAATTCTTTTCTTTTTCTTTTGAGGTTTCAAATATTTCATTTAATTCTCTTTTCAATATGTCACATATTTAACACTTGATATGGGTTGAAAACTACCATGGACCTCATGACAACACTTGGAAAATTAGATTTTTCACTCAAGTCTTACAACATTTCCATCCTAGGAAAAATACACCGCTACGAGAGGAAATGATCTTATTGATTTGTGATAGATTCAGAGGGAGGTAATGAAGGTTACTTACTTTTCACCTTTTTTTCAAGACGTTCCACAACTCTTATTGATAATGGGCAT
>VDFB02217455.1:0-26592 GCA_007258455.2 Sequoia sempervirens
CATATAGTTTATATACCATATCTATGCATGGTTATCATTCATTAAAGGTTTATACGTTTGTAGTTTAGAAAAGAAATAAAATAAAATGGTTGTGTTGTGTCCAAGGTGTAAAATCTTGAACATGACAGTTAGATTCCCAAAAAAAAAAGAGTTTGATAAACTTATACCTTGAATATTATTATAATAGAAAATCTATTTTGAATCCAAATCTATTTTCCTTGATCTGTTATTTTGTATCTTGATACCTAGAAACTTTCATCATAGAACAAATCGTTTTCATTTTTTTTATATTAAAGATAAACCTATAAGATAATCTCTCCTATACTTTCATTTCTTCAACCTACCTTTGCATAGACTTTTACCTTGTGCTTTGTTGACTAAACTCATGACTTCAAGGAACCATATCTATCATGAGATATTATTTTTCATACATCCATACTAGCATACTTTCAACTTACAGTATCTAACAAAAATTAACCTTCCATTATTCTTTAATGGATGTTTATGGCTTGATTCAGAATATTCATTTGAAACCACCATAACGAATAATGGTAGAGATTGTGCTGTTCATAATTTTTTTCACATTTCGAAAACCTTTTCATGGTAATTCAATGTGCACATGGGAAGAAATATTAGAACTCAAGTTCGAAAGAATCAACTTTTCAGATGAAGGATAAACTAGAAGTCAATTTGAGGTCTCTTAACTGTACCATGGAAGGATTGAAATTTAATCTTACAATTTCATGGGTTGAGTAATATTCGTGACAGTAGATCGATTTAATCATGCCTAGTAATCGCTGGCTCTCTTTAACATGCTGATTGTGTATGTGAAAATCAATACTTGGGGTTTCCATATATTTTTGTTTTGGAGTTTTTACATCCGATTGTGTAAATCATTTTATTTTCATAACAGATCATAAAATGTGATCGAAAAAAAAATATTTGATAGAAAAATATATACATGATGAATCAAAGAAATTGCATATGTATTTACCGTTTCCAAGTGGTGGTTATTGTAGGAGTCTGTGGGATTAAGTCGCATGACAAAATTGCTGCTCCCCTACCCTCTTTACCTCGACAGAAGTGTTGAGGTGGTAAGAAGCTATGGAGGGTTGGCCAAGTATTTCCCAGAAATTCCATATCTATCTCGTCATGCATGTCACCCTCAGAGCTAAGTTGCATACGCACGCAAGGAGATTCATTAGGATATATCAAGTTTAGCTCCCGCAGAAGATAATGGATCGCGGATCTGCTGAAGGTAAACGAACTGGGTCGTTATGATTTTATAAAACGAAATGGGCTGCTCGCGTTTTATTAAAAATCTAATTTTTTCCATTCGATATGATGTTTTTTGCTGTCGTAGAATAATTCCTGGCTACAACTCTTTGATTCAGAGGCTTATCGTTCTTTAAGTGTTATTGGCCAGCACACCAAGCGTTAAGCCGTGGAGAAACCAACTGAAGGTGAAGACTCTCCATTTCCTTGAGCCGAACAAATCCATCGGTTGACTAAATAAAGAAACTAGTTTAGGCCTGGTAGACGGTACGTTATATGGGCGGAAGGCAGGCGTGTTCTACTGGTTTCAGGAGAATGCCACTGCAAGAGAAAACGGAAGAAGAACAGCAAAACATGTAAGTATTAGTACTATTGTGGGCAGTAGATTCTTATGAGTTTGTTATTCGCATTGTTTTTTTTGACTAACCTGCCTTCTAATCAATACTACTTCATGTTTGTGGTTGTTCCTTCTTCCGTTTCTGTTGCAGTGGCGTTCTGAAACCGTTAGAAAACGTTCTGGCCTTCCGCTTCCGCCCTGCCATTACGCTGTAGCTCAGCAGTAATCTGCTTTATTTGGTCCAAGGAAGGATTTCTAATGCTTGCGCTCTCCACAACACTAGTAGATCTGATAATGAAATGCCTGGAGTCTGAAGGAAACCAAATAATAGAACTATTCTACGACAATGAACATCATATCCGCGTGAAAAACTAGATTTTTTAATAAAACGTGAACAACCCAATTCTGATTTATAAAATCAGAATGGCCCGGTTCATTTACCTCAAGCCGATCTGCGATCCATTATCTTCTGCTTGCCCTAAACTTGAAATATCCTTAGAACTGCACCCAAGGACGCTTCACTCACACAGAATGTGGTTACTTGCCCGCCGAATCTCCAGCAACAAGCTTCATAAGCATACTGAAGCTCCCAGACAAGAATTCCTCCTTTGATTGGATTAATGATCCTAAAACAAAAGGAAACATCAGTTTATTTTGTTTCATATAAGTTTACTAAACCCATCTCAGAGTATCTGATAACCATCCTTTGAACCTAATCAATCTATGCAGTGGACCCAAGCACATTGGATAAAACATCAGTCTATAATCATTCGTGGGTACTTGGAAATGAATGCAAATGTCAAGAGGATTAAATAAAATTTACCCGAGGAGGCCTGATTGAGAGAAAGCTCCAAGTCCTGACCATCACTGAATATGCTGACACTAACGGCGCCCCACATCACATCTATGTCATCATAGAAATTTGCATAAACTCTGTGGTAGAAATAGATATGAGCAGGAACAGCAGAATACAATGAAGAAGGCTGAAAGCACCCATGGCTGGGCCAACAGGATTACTGCCTAGATGAAATGTCCTTTCTCTTCGTATTCCTTTAGATCATGGGACAAAAGGACAGTTAGAGAATGACAAGAATGTGAGAAGGAATGGCAAAAGCAAAAGAATTTAAAGATCTTTAGAACCGCATAATCAGCCAGCTGTTTCGCCTGTCAGTATTGGAACTTAGCGAAGATGGGTGAGAGGGATGCAGAAAGCCAAGGTGACAACAAAAATAAGCGGACGGTAGATGCTTTCCAAATTCCCATTTTTTTTTGGGTATCAAAGCATTTTCTCTGGAAGAGAAACTGAATGCATCGCCAATCTGGTGAACAGGGACACAATAAATTCCAACGCAGACGCTTCATATCCTCTCCAACCACCTGTCTACAACACCGTTTAGTATAGAAGATAAAATTTTTACCAATAACATCCATTCTGTTATATTGAAATTTACAGAATTAATGCAAGTGATATCCGCTGGATTACAATTTACAAGACAATTGTTAGTGCTGTTTTCTTTTTCATGCTCCGGAAACAAGGGATTCTTTGGCTGTCTCTAATATTGAAGACCTTGATTTGATTGTCTCTAATCTTGAAAACTTAAAAAAAGAAAATGAATGGTATACATACTAGAATATATATATATTATTTTAATAATATATATATAAAATAAGTCGAGAGATATTCTTCTGGAGGCATCTCTTCAATTTTTATAATAAAAAATTGATTAAAAAATAGCCGCCTCGAGAATGATATCTCTCAGCGTATTTTATATGCATTATTAAAATAATATATATATATATGCTAGTAGCAGGGGCGACGCAACATGTAATATCTTAAATAAATTTTTTTTATAATTTTTTATATATTTTATTATAAAATTATTATAATAATTAATATGTCATAATATGATAGTTAATATGATTAGGGTAGGGTAAGAATTAGGGTTAGGATTAGGGTCAGCGTTTAGCTCGGTTAGGGGTAGGATTAGGTTTAGGGTTAGGGTTACCATTAGGGTTAGGGATAGGATTAGGGTTAGTGTTAGGGTTAGGGTCATGGTGGGGTTAGGGTTAGAGGGTTAGGATTAGGGCTACTAGGGTTTAGTGGGTTGGGAGGGATTGGGGTTAGGTTAGCATTGGCTAGGGTTGGGAATATGATTAGGGTTGGGGAATTCCGGGGTTAGGGTTAGAGGAGCTAAGTTAATGGGGTTAGGTTTATTAATTTTGTTTAGGGTTGGAGTTTTGGGGTTCTTAGGTTAGGTGCGATTAGGATTGGGATCTGGGATTACAGGATTAGGTTTGGGGTTTAAAGATTATGATGATTGGAAGCTTATATGATTAGGGTTAGGGTTAGGATTAGGGTTAGGTTTAGGGTTAGAGTTAGGGTTAGGGTTAGGATTAGGGTTAGGGTATAGTTAGGTTAGGATTAGGATTAGGTTTAGGGTTAGCATTAGTAATAGGGTTAGGGATATGATTAGGGTTAGGGCTAGGGTTAGGATTACAGTTAGGGTTAGGATTAGGGTTGGGGTTAGGGTTAGGGTTAGGATTAGGGTTGGGGTTAGGGTTAGGGTCAGGATTAGGGTTAGGATTGGGATTAGGGTTAGGGTTAGGGTTAGGATTAGGGTTAGGGTTTAATTAGGTTAGGATTGTGATTAGGTTTAGGGTGAGGATTATGATTAGGGTTAGGGTTAGGTTTAGGGTTAGGGCTAAGATTAGGGCTAGGATTAGGATTAGGGTTAGGGTTATGATTGGGGTTAGGGTTAGGATTAGGGTTAGGTTTATTTATTACTCTATCCTTTCTTTGACTCTCTATATCTCAACCCCTATATCTTTCCCAAGTTGTATCTATCTCTCCATCTCTCCTTTATATCGCTATCTCTGCCTCTTTCTATCTCTATCTCTCCTTCTCCCCCCTTCCTCCCTATCACTCCTTTCTATATTAAACCCTAACCCTAATGCTAATTAATCCTCAACACTAACACTAACTCCGGCGCCCACCCTAATCTTAACTTAGAACACCTAACCCTAAGCCTATTCATAATAAAATCCAATCCTAATTTTATCCCTAATTGAACACAATCCCTAATCCCAACTATAACTCTAAGATTTATCTCTAAACACTAACCCTAACCTAATTGAAATTCAACCATAATTGAACTTGAACCCTAATCCTAACTAGACTCTAACCCTAATTGAATAAAACCCATAACCAAAGCTGTAATTGTAACCTTGATTCAACCCTCATCACCCTAGCCTTAACTCCAAGCTTTATCTTAGAATCTTAATTGAGCCCTAACCATAATTAAATCCTAACCAATATGATAAAGTTAAGTGAATTTAATTTTCAACTTAAATCAATTTTAATAATACTAAATATATAAATAATAATGAATCTATATAAATTATTTATTAATTATATGATAAAGTTAAGTGTGAATTTAATTTTCAATTACATTATTTTTTAAAGATAGATATGCTAGTTTTTAATATATTAATTTTAAAAATGATTTTTTATGCGTAACAATAAAATTATTAATTTTCTTTGTATTTAATTTTGCTATTTTAAATTGATTTTAGATATGTAGTTATTATGATTTTTGTTTTATTTTACATTAAATTATATATTTTAATAGGTATGTTTGTTTACAATAAAATCTTTAATAGATCCTTTCATTTATAATATTTCTACATACACACATATATAAATTTTGAATAAAATAGAATACGAATGATTCTTCCTTTTTTGAAATGCTTTTATTTTTTAAAAAAGAATTCAATATTTTTTATGTTTTAAATAGATTAATTTAGAAACATTTTTATATGAATAGAAAATTTAGGATATTACCTTTTTATTTAATATTATAATATTTTACTTTATATAAATTAATTTAGAATTTGAAAAATAACAATTTTTTTTCATTGTTTCATAATTTTGTTTTAGAAAAATCATTTTCCAATTACATCAAAGAATATTTTTTCTTTTTTCAAGATTTTCAATATTTTATAATTTTAAGTATATTAATTTAGAAGCTTAAGTAAATTTAGAAAATTTCTTTTATACTTAATTTTCTAACTTGATTTTCTAAATTTTACAAACTTCCTTTTTATATGTAATAATTTCGAATGTAATTTTTAATTTTAAGCATATTAATTTAGAAACTTACTTTTATATGAAATAAAAAATTTAGAATATTTCTTTTAGAGAGTGTGTTTGAATGTGATGAATTATAAACTTCTCGATATATAATTCAAAGATAATAATATTTTATTTATATTTTCATTTATAATATTTTAACTTATATATAAACTTAAAAAAAATCAATTTATATTACAATTTGATAATTTCATTTTCAATTCCTAATACCGCATGATCATTTTTAAAGAGATACATGTTTTTATTAAATAATACTATATCTTATTTTGATAATTAAATCTAAACCTTTTTGAAAGTAATATTATTCAACACAATATGCAGTTGTGCAATCCATGAAACCTATTCAATATTACATAGTTCAATATCTTCTTTGGTCTACAAAGATTAAATAAATTAAGCAATATAAAGGGCTATTCTAGCATACAATTTTCTTATAACTTGTACATCGTTTCATCCATTCCAAGAATATTGAATGGAATGACCTTCATGACCCTTAGTCAATCATGTTAAAAAGTGACCAAACTATGCAATGAACATTATATCTGCATAGCCGAAAGAATATGGTTTTAAAAAAAATATATTAAAGAGCTTTGTTGGAAATCATATGAGAGATTCAAATTTATTAGGGATTGGGGATTCACCACGCTGCTCATATGATCATAACTACAACATTTTAGACAAAAAATTACACAAAAAGCAATTAATGGCTTCAAGTACATATTGAATCAAGACAATACTGAGTGACAAAATTTTACAAAGATGAACAGGCTGGATTAGTTCCTTGTATTAGTTTCTCAAATCTTCCATGTGACATTTGATAGGCTCCACCGCCTTTTCATTTATTTTTTTAGGTCTTATGTTTCTTTTAATATTTAAGTCTTAGTGACTTTGCAGCCATTGAAATTCATTACAATTGAAAACTTTCCGTTGTCTCTGCTTATCCAATGAAAATATTCTTTATGGCTTATCTTTTAAGAGAAAATTAGAAACAGAAAAAAAATACAAACATCACATGGGAGTCCTAAGTTAGTTAAGTTTAAAACTAAACTTTAGGAGAGATGCGTGGGAGTAGAAAAGGTAAAAAAAAATGGTCCCTTAAGTTTATCTTCAAGTAAACTAATTCTTCTCCCTAGAAAGGGGGATATAGTTAAATAAACAAAAGAAGAAAAATCAGATTCTATAATAAATATAAAAAGGGCTCCACCAAATTATTAGTAATTCCATTAATTAAATTAGCAAACTATCAACATGATTAGTGGAGTAATAAGGTGCTAGAATTTATTATTAATTAATTAGCCATCAATTTCTTATTTTATTTAGTAGGGTATAACTAAAAGAGTAATTATAAGAATGGTGGTTAAATTACTAATGGATTCATTAAGTATTTTAGTAAATATTATTTCTTTTAGTTTAGTTATTAATGATGATTCTATTAATAATTTAATATATATATATATAGTAAAAAAAAAATGATAGTGGGTTTTTCCCTCTTGCAAAATTGGGCAAAATCGCTTGTAAGGTCTTAATAGTTTTTTTTTAGCGCAATATTAGTATTAATATCTTGGGATATTAATAATATTGTAGAGAGGAAATGTAAATATTCATGGGGTTTAACTTATGGGTAAGAATATTATTATTAGGTAGAAAACAAAAAAATTAAGGTGAAAATAAAATAAAAATCAATATTAAAATAACCCATGTTAATATTGGTATTAAGAAATATTGGATTTAAGTAAAACAATAGTATTAATATAAAACGAAAATGGTAGTAGTGAATTAGTAAATACTAATCCTACTATTAGCTTATCATTTTAATATTAAGAATGACATCCCTAATGTATTTGATTAAATATTAGTATTACCATTATTCAATTATTGTTAAAGGATAAAGTCATCATGATCCTTGGAGAGGTGTTATAACACATAAATTTATTTTGTGAACTTTTAGCAAAAAAAACTAAATAATAAGGCTGCCTGATGCATATAGTTTATACACCATATCTATGCATGGTTATCATTCATTAAAGGTTTATACGTTTGTAGTTTAGAAAAGAAATAAAATAAAATGGTTGTGTTGTGTCCAAGGTGTAAAATCTTGAACATGACAGTTAGATTACCAATAAAAAAAGAGTTTGATAAACTTATACCTTGAATATTATTATAATAGAAAATCTATTTTAAATCCAAATCTATTTTCCTTGATCTGTTATTTTGTATCTTGATACCTAGAAACTTTCATCATAGAACAAATCGTTTTCATTTTTTTCTATTAAAGATAAACCTATAAGATAATCTCTCCTATACTTTCATTTCTTCAACCTACCTTTGCATAGACTTTTACCTTGTGCTTTGTTGACTAAACTCATGACTTCAAGGAACCATACCTATCATGAGATATCATTTTTCATACATCCATACTAGCATAATTTCAACTTACCGTATCTAACAAAAATTAACCTTCCATTATTCTTTAATGGATGTTTATGGCTTGATTCAGAATATTCATTTGAAACCACCATAACGAATAATGGTAGAGGTTGTGCTGTTCATAATTTTTTTCACATTTCGAAAACCTTTCATGGTAATTCAATGTGCACATGGGAAGAAATATTAGAACTCAAGTTCGAAAGAATCAACTTTTCAGATGAAGGATAAACTAGAAGTCAATTTGAGGTCTCTTAACTGTACCATGGAAGGATTGAAATTTAATCTTATAATTTCATGGGTTGAGTAATATTCGTGACAGTAGATCGATTTAATCATGCCTAGTAATCGCTGGCTCTCTTTAACATGCTGATTGTGTATGTGAAAATCAATACTTGGGGCTTCCATATATTTTTGTTTTGGAGTTTTTACATCAGATTGTGTAAATCATTTTATTTTCATAACAGATCATAAAATGTGATCGAAAAAAAAATATTTGATAGAAAAATATATACATGATGAATCAAAGAAATTGCATGATTTGCCATGCGTTCCAGAGGATGGTGTAGCTGTGTAAGTCAGCTGTGGGATCGAATCATAAACAAAATTGCTGCTCCCTACCCTCTTTACCTCGACCGAAGATGTTAGTGTGCAAGATATGGGGTTGGCCCAAAGTATTTCCCAGAAATTCCATATCTATCTCGTCATGCATGTCACCCTCAGAGCTAAGTTGCATACGCACGCAAGGAGATTCATTAGGATATATCAAGTTTAGGTCCCGCAGAAGATAATGGATCGCGGATCTGCTGAAGGTAAACGAACTGGGTCGTTCTGATTTTATAAAACGAAATGGGCTGCTCGCGTTTTATTAAAAATCTAATTTTTTCCATTCGATATGATGTTGTTTACTGTCGTAGAATAATTCTATTTTTTCGCTTTCTTCAGATTCCAGGCTTATCAGATCTGCTAGTGTTGTGGACAGCGCAAGCGTTAGAAGCTTTTGCAGTAGGTGAAAGCCAACTGAAGATCATAAGCGTATATTGAACTTCCATTTTCATGAGCCGAACAAGAAATCCATCGGTTGACTAAATAAAGCAGATTACTGCTGACCTGGTAGGTTATGGCAGGGCGGAAGGCAAGGACGTGTTCTACTGGTTTCAGAATGCCACTGCAAGAGAGAAACGGAAGAAGGAACAACCGCAAACATGTAAGTAGTACTGATTACAAGGGCAGGTAGATTCTTATGAGTTTGTTATTCACATTGTTTTTTTGACTAACCTGCCTTCTAATCAATACTACTTCATGTTTGTGGTTGTTCCTTCTTCCGTTTCTGTTGCAGTGGCATTCTGAAACCGGTAGAAAACGTTCTGGCCTTCCGCCCTGCCATTACACTGCAGCTCAGCAGTAATCTGCTTTATTTGGTCCAAGGAAGGATTTCTAATGCTTGCGCTCTCCACAACACTAGTAGATCTGATAATGAAATGCCTGGAATCTGAAGGAAACAAAATAATAGAACTATTCTACGACAATAAACTTCATATCCGCGTGAAAAACTAGATTTTTTAATAAAACGTGAACAACCCAATTCTGATTTATAAAATCAGAACGGCCCGGTTCATTTACCTCAAGCCGATCTGCGATCCATTATCTTGTGCTTGTCCTAAACTTGAAATATCCTTAGAACTGCACCCAAGGACGCTTCACTCACACAGAATGCGGTTACTTGCCCGCCGAATCTCCGGCAACAAGCTTCATAAGCATACTGAAGCTCCCAGACAAGAATTCCTCCTTTGATTGGATTAATGATCCTAAAACAAAAGGAAACATCAGTTTATTTTGTTTCATATAAGTTTACTAAACCCATCTCAGAGTATCTGATAACCATCCTTTGAACCTAATCAATCTATGCAGTGGACCCAAGCACATTGGATAAAACATTAGTCTATAATCATTCGTGGGTACTTGGAAATGAATGCAAATGTCAAGAGGATTAAATAAAATTTACCCGAGGAGGCCTGATTGAGAGAAAGCTCCAAGTCCTGACCATCACTGAATATGCTGACATTAACGGCCCCCACATCACATCTATGTCATCATAGAAATTTGCATAAACTCTGTGGTAGAAATAGATATGAGCAGGAACAGCAGAATACAATGAAGAAGGCTGAAAGCACCCATGGCTGGGCCAACAGGATTACTGCCTAGATGAAATGTCCTTTCTCTTCGTATTCCTTTAGATCATGGGACAAAAGGACAGTTAGAGAATGACAAGAATGTGAGAAGGAATGGCCAAAGCAAAAGAATTTAAAGATCTTTAGAACCGCATAATCAGCCAGCTGTTTCGCCTGTCAGTATTGGAACTTAGCGAAGATGGGTGAGAGGGATGCAGAAAGCCAAGGTGACAACAAAAATAAGCGGACAGTAGATGCTTTCCAAATTCCCATTTTTTTGGGTATCAAAGCATTTTCTCTGGAAGAGAAACTGAATGCATCGCCAATCTGGTGAACAGGGACACAATAAATTCCAACGCAGACGCTTCATATCCTCTCCAGCCACCTGTCTACAGCACCGTTTAGTATAGAAGATAAAATTTTTACCAATGACATCCATTCTGTTATATTGAAATTTACAGAATTAATGCAAGTGATATCCGCTGGATTACAATTTACAAGACAATTGTTAGTGCTGTTTTCTTTTTCATGCTCCGGAAACGAGGGATTCTTTGACTGTCTCTAATATTGAAGACCTTGATTTGATTGTCTTTAATCTTGAAAACTTAAAAAAAGAAAATGAATGGTATACATACTAGTATATATATATTATTTTAATAATATATATATAAAATACGTTCAGAGATATTCTTCTGGAGGTTTCTCTTCAATTTTTATAATAAAAAATTGATTAAAAAATAGGTGCCTCGAGAAAGATATCTCTCAGCGTATTTTATATGTTTTATTAAAATAATATATATATATATATATATATATATATATATATATAAGCTAGTAGTAGGGGCGACGCAACATGTAATATCTTAAATAAATTATTTTTTTTAATTTTTTATATATTTTATTATAAAATTATTATAATAATTAATATGTCATAATATGATAGTTAATATGATTAGGGTAGGGTTAGAATTAGGGTTAGGATTAGGGTCAGGGTTTAGTTCGGTTAGGGTTAGGATTAGGTTTAGGGTTAGGGTTACCATTAGGGTTAGGGATAGGATTAGGGTTAGTGTTAGGGTTAGGGTCAGGATTGGGGTTAGGGTTAGGGTTAGGATTAGGGCTAGGGTTTAATTAGGTTAGGGTCAGGATTGGGGTTAGGGTTAGCATTAGTATTAGGTTAGGGATATGATTAGGGTTGGGGTCAGGGTTAGGGTTAGGGCTAGGATTAGGGTTAGGTTTATTAATTTTGTTTAGGGTTAGGGTTAGGGTTTAACTAGGTTAGGATTGCGATTAGGATTACAATTAGGATTAGGATTAATGCAAAGTTCGGATATGGATGGTCAGGAAAATTAAAGTTGCAAGTAGATCTAATGGTGCTACTAGGTTCAATGATGCACTTTGGAAGCTTGTGTTGGGATAGAGTTCATTCCAAAAATACATTAAATATCGAGAAATTGGGACTCTGGAGTTTAAGCATGCAACCAAGAAGTGTGTTTGTTTCAGGGATTATTTATTCCTGGAATGTTCAAATCAAGATTGAATCTAAGTATAGAAAAAGAAATTCCACCTGATCATTTTGAATAAATGGGAATTTCCTACATTTTGTTTATGTGGATTTTTTTGGTTCCTTTGTTTCAGGGATTATTTATTCCTGGAATGTTCAAATCAAGATTGAATCTAAGTATAGAAAAAGAAATTCCACCTGATCATTTTGAATAAATGGGAATTTCCTACATTGAGATGAAAAATAAGGACTTCACTATAAAAATGAAGGTTGACCTTTGTTGACTTATTTTTCAATTCTCTTACCTGTCAGCACATTCCACGTGCCTTGATGTGATTCATCCCTTAGATTTAACTTAATTTTTTTAAGTTAAATTCAGAACTTATGGATGTCAGAAGAGCTAAAACTTCTCTAAGTTTTGTTCTTTTTTCTTTTTTTCTAAATCATTCTTTTTCAGGGATTATTTATTCCTGGAATGTTCAAATCGAGATTGAATCTATGTATAGAAAAAGAAATTCCACCTGATAATTTTGAATATATGGGAATTTCCTACATTTTGTTTATGTGGATTTTTTTTGGTTCCAAAAAGGAACCCTCATAATAAGGAGATGAAAAATAAGGACTTCACTATACAGATGAAGGTTGACCTTTGTTGACTTCTTTTTCAATTCTCTTACCTGTCACCACATTCCACATGCCTTGATGTGATTTGTCCCTTGGATTTCCTCTCATGTATTTTTCTTATCCCACCTATGTCTTACTTCTATAAAAGGTCATGGGATAATTTTTTTAAGTTAAGTTCAAAATTTATGGATGTTAGAAGAGCTAAAACTTCTCTAAGTTTTGTTCTTTTTTCTTATTTTCTAAATCATTCTGGACTAAAAACTTGTATGCACATAGAATTTAATCAATATCAAAGCCAAATTGATAGTTGTACCTATCTAATAATTTTGGTAGTTGGTTTTATTGGTTCAACCAAAATAGATTGTGTGTTGTGTCATTTAAGGCTGCATGCAGAGCCTACTAAGTGTCCAAACTAAAACCCCCTTCTTTAAAAGCTCGCACCACTTTATATGTGGTTGTGAAGCAATCAAGTGACGTATAAAGTGGTCTTCTTTGAATTGATTAACCCTTGGGGCATGTGTCAAGACTAACTGGGATAAATTTTACTTCTTCAGTATTTTTATGCTTTATTTTAGATTAGATGTTTAAAATTTGTAAAATGTTTCAAAAAATAGATGAATGAATCGAAATTATTGAAAATATTTTGTTTCTTATGAAAATGTTGAATGTTTAAAGCTAAATATACTTAAGTGATAGCAAAAAATTTTGATGTTTATGGAATATTATTGCAAGTCTTTTGATTTCATGAGATTATTTTATGATTGAACTAGAAACTTGGTATTGAATGTTTATAATTCTAATCAACCATAGACCCCTTAAGATTAACAATAATATCACATCATACCTTGAAGTGAACCTAGTATGGTCAAGACCTAACTACAAAAGACTTGGGATTAAAAGCTAAGTCAACCTTTTCCTATAACACACACACCTCCTAAGGTTCTCTTGGTTTAGTCTTTCAAGAAAGATAGGTTCTTCACACTTTTCCTATGAGGACTTTATCTACACTATTTTTGCAAGTGACATCATCATCAACACCAATGAATTTTGGAATGGATTTCAAAGCATTGGCATGGATAGGTGGCCACACATCTAGGGGAGTAGGAGGGACGAGTGGACTCCCATTTTTCCAAGACACAAATTTTCTTGGTTCTTGATGGGTCATAGAGAACAAACCTCTATGTGTCAGAAAAATAGGTATTCTAATTTGAAATGATATATTGAACGGTGGAGTGGATATACCTCTAGATGTAGGACTTGTGATCCTAACACTAATTCTTCTAACATGTGATAAAGAACTTGTAGTGTTTCTTCATCTGATGGAAAAAGATGGTAACTCAGAGTATCACAAATTACCTCTAAAGGATGCTCTAGTTTGGATCTTGGGCATGAATGCTTAGATTCAATTAGTAGGGTCAACACTAGTTTGACTTGAGTGTCTCTTCAAGGCCAAAATTGAGCATCATAAAGTAGAAATTTGGGTCCCATTAGATGTGCTAGAAAAAGAACTATTGATCATGAAATCATGTGCTTCTTTGAATTCTTATGGAAAATTCAGTGGATGGGGGACATATTAGACTCCACTAAATGACCTCCATGATTTTAGAATTCAACTCTTTGTTCTTGGTTTTGGGGAAAAGGGAAGAAGGAATACAAAAATTAAAACTATCTAAGGTGATATGTTGAAGGATTTTAGAACATTTCCAACCTTCCTACTAGAGAATCAATTTTGAAATAATGAATGCATGGTGTTACAGACCCTTCATTGTTGAGAAAAGAATGAACTACTAAGGCTTATATATAAGCACAAAGAAAATATCCATATCTTCTTGTGGGAAGCACTCACTAAGGTTTGACAAAGGATGATACACTCACAGAAAAATAGTTACTAATTATAGAAAAACTCAACACAAAATTTTGAAGAAAAAAAGAAAGAGTGTAAAACATGCTCCAATTGACTACAAATTTATGTTAAATATTACAAAAGCTAAAAACTAGAAATGATAAATTATCAAGATCATGTATGAACATAGATGACACAGAGCAAAGATTTAATATGAGCAAAGAATAAAACACACAATAAAGGCCACATAGGTATAGTTTGATGTGCTTCCACTTTCTATTGCTTTTAATTCAATAACAATACAAAATTCTAAGGTCGAGTGTTCTAAAATGGAAACTATCTCAAAAGTTGATCTCTAAATACTGATTACAAGAAAGTAACATATAACTTTGTAATGGATCCTCCACACTCACTAATACTTATCTCTTCGAGAGGCTTAGAAATTATTTTTTATAGAACATGGGAAGAGAAAAAAATAAATCTCTCTCCCACCACTAGATCACAAAATATAAAAAAGAAAATGGTAGCATTAAACCAAAACTCTAAAACCCCCATTTAAAGATAAGATTATGTCAGACAAGCCCATAGCGTAATAAAGTTTGAGTTGCTAAGCACCAATTCAAATGCAACTAAAATTTGACATTCCCATTATTTTCAATAAAACTCTATGCAAAGCCTACTAAGCCGAACCTTGGTCACCATCTGAATATCCCCCTTGTCAAGATTAATGTGGTGTCATACCTAGTAATGGAACCTCTATCTAACATAGATCCAATTTCTTGTAAATATTGGGTGGGTGATTTTTGACGCTCTTTAATATCCTCATACTAAAAAAAATGTTTCATACTATTAGTTCCAATGCCACATACTCTTCTTAATGGAAAGAATCTTGTTTGGGATACATGGCATGTGGGCAAGCATCCCTGAGGTCTCTTTGGTGTTGCTTGCAAGAAAACACGCAATGCAAACATGTGTCATGTTTTATGGTTAGGAAGAAATGTTTATAAAAGACCATACAGCCACAACGTGGTGTCATCACACATCTTTATAAAGAGAGAAGGCCATGACTAGGTACTTTAAAGTGTGCATGTGCAACACATGGTACATCCCGACATGCACAAAAAAGGAAAGGAAAAAGGCTTGTGAGGAATCTTTCCTTTTTTTTTGGAAAAAAAAAATTAATTTTATTGGTGATTTTTTTTTATATCACTAAAATTTTATATAAAATTTTGGGAATCTTGAAAAAAAATAGGAAAATGCAATGTTAATTATGATGGTAAATCCATCCAACCTAAAAATAATTCTCATGGAAAATTAGGGGCCCAAGGGCAGAAATTATTGATGGGTTTAAGGTGTATACTATAATATTTACTTGCTGCCATTATTTTAAAAAATAATAAAATTTCCCTCTGTATATTTTGCAAGGTAAAATGTACCCATGATCTGTAATTCTAATGTGGCATGAAATTTCTTTTGGATAATTGATCTAATGACCCTCTTTTTACTTTATAAGTTAAAATGTACCCACAATTTGTAATGCTCACGAGACACAAAATTGTGGGCCCCATTAGCATTACAGATCGTAGGTACATTTTACCTCATGGAATACAACAAAGGTTGTTACATTATATTATAAATTAATGGTGGAAACTAAATATTATGAATATGAGCTTAAAGAAACTAATAATTATAATATACTTGATATCTCTTAAATTTTCACCCTTATCAAGTTACAGAAACTTGATACCTTAGAGGACCATGGGTGATCCCACAATAGTGGTTTACAATTTTTGGCCAAACTGGACACTGAAATAATTTTTTTAATTAAATCTTCACTTCCGGGCACCTATAGTGACTAAATTGTGAGGAACTTGAAGGTGATGAAAACTATAGTTTAGTGGAATTTTGTATATAGATTCTAAATATATTTTCTTCAAAAAATTTGGAATTAGATTGCACTTCTTTTTCCATCTCCCTCAAAAACTAGTTTTTTTTAGAAAACATTTTTAAAAAGTGACGCTCACTGTATAACGCATAATTTTTTTTTCCATGAAGGATAAAATTATAATTATTTTGAATTTAGATTCATAACTCTGATATCTAGTGCCCACTTGGTTATATAGTTTTTTATTGAATATTTTTTCTTTACTCAAGTTTTGAATTCAAACTAATTATAATTCAGACATAGCGCGACCGTATAATGCGTAAATATTTTGTATGTATCGAAATTCAATTTTTTTTAATTTGTTTGGATCAAGGACTTCAATATCTAGTGCACTAATAAATTTTTTTTTAAATAATCTTGTATTTTTCCACATGTGCAGAACAAAGAGTTAGATTTTTGGTGAAAAACTTACATTCACGAGAAATAAAAAATAAATATAATAATAAAATTAAATTTATTTAAAATTATAATTTTTGGGAAGCTTATAATAAGGACTACATACTTACAAAAAATAAATTTTAAATGAATTCATTTGATCCCCCAAAAGGTAAATCAAAAGTGGTTTTTTATCAGCATTTTGGCAGGTGTAAAGGAGACTCTGTTATAGGTATGGTTTAAAACTAGCCGGGTTCTATCCAAGGGGGTTTAATTTAAGGTAGTTTGATCAAACCTTCTTCAATTGGAATTATTTAAATGGAACCTTTTAAGGCTTAAAACATTATATTTTCTAAAAATATGTGATTTCATCAAAAATCAATTCCTCCTAGAAATTGTAAACTAGCTTTGTGGGATCACCCACATGGGAACTTTTCCAGGTTGTGGGTCACCTAAAAATGGAAAAGAACCTTTGGAGAAGGCCCACTTCCTATGTTGGTTTTCACCTAATCTATTGAATTTATAAGGAAAAGGGAGAAGGATTGCTTTAAAAATGAAAACTAGTAAAAATATGTTATTCCTATGGTGATACACCTAACTTTTAAGTGGACATGAAAACCAGAGAAACTATGACACTTGATTTTGACTGGTGGTGGAGAAATACTTGGACAACAGGTATTGCAACATAGCTTTTTCATTAATATTTCACTAAGAGGATAGAACACATAAAATTTTAAATGGAAAATGAATTCACAATTAAAGGTTATATTTATTTTAAGGACACTCCTAGCAACTTGGAAGAACAAGCTTTTTGCAAAAAAGGTACAAATTAAGAGACAAAGTTATAAGGAAAATGATAATTTCATTAAGAACTTGATCAATCTTCTTGGCATACACAAGATTTGAAAGAATATGAAGGAAAAATATTTCATTACTAGTTATCTCCAAGGTATAAACTATATTCCATATCTCATAAAAGTCTATAGCAAAAGACTATAAAAGTCACAATGTCTCCAATCTACATAGTTAGAACTAACTCAATAATCAATAGAAAATGTGACTAAGTAGCCAACACCCAAGTTTCTCCACAAAACAAGGCTCTAGGAACTTCATGAACTTGAATGGCTTCAAAAAGACAAAAATATAGCAATTGGATTTTCCTCAAATGAGCTCAAAATGGTTGAAAAATTCATGCAAGACTTAATCAAACCATAACCACCTCTAAAAATTCTCCATACTAAGCCAAAAGCCTAAATTTTCTCCACATGTCTCCAAAAACCCCTAGATGCTCTCCAAAAAGTGATGAAAAGATACCATAGCATCTCCTTATGTTGGTAACCAACTCATAAAAAAATGAAAATGATTTCAAGATGATAAGTTTACCAATAACTACCTCAACTAATCGATCAAGTCACTCCATTTTGAATTTTAAAGATTAACAAAATGAATTAAATGTTTTGTTGCTCAATTTTTACCAACGGGCTCAATCAGGCTCAATTTTGGCTGAAGGAGTGAAGTCACACTGAAATGGAGTGCTCGTGGCATAGGATGGTCATCTCGGGAAAATGTCTGGCCGACGAGCCAATTTCTTGGTGACAGTAATGAAGCTCGGCAGGAACCTCCCCGATAACAAGTGTCTCGCCAAGGGGATGACGCAGTTAATATAGGGTTGCACCTTCGGAAAATGGTCTTACCGATATGGTGATCTCTCCTTGAAGAGAAGCATGAAATTTCTGTGAGGGGAAGCATCTTCAACAAAAGGTCTTGCCAAATGCAAGAGGTCATGCTGATGGTAGTTCACCAAGGAGCTCTCAACTTAATTTTTTTCCTTTGGCATCATGTCTTCTCGAAGGATGGGCTCTTAGCGAAGGTTGGTGCCTTCGCCAGAATGTATCACCAAATGCAGGAGGTCTCCTTGACATATTTGACATCGATGTAGCTTCCAGTCATCAGAGTAATGTCTTGCTGACATGGTGTGGTCTCAGTGATGGAAGCGGGTATTGGTATGACTAATGGACCTCGCTATAAAGTTTTCCCAACATGCCAGTGTCTTGCCGAATGAAATGTAGAGCTCAGTAGAATGGATTGTGTTTGGGGTGACATCAATAAACTTGCATTGATAGAAGATGAGGAAAGCTCTCTAAGGTAGTTTTTCTTTCACCATGAGGTCTTATCGAGAGTTTTCTTCCTTGCCAACAATGAGAAGGGTTCGCCGTGACATCTTGTCCTCGTCTGAAAGTCTTGCTAACTTTTGGCCTCAGCAAAAAAGAAAGTAGATTTGCCATGATGTCTCATTGAAAGAATTAACTATTGACAATGATGGAGGGTCTTAGGGTAACATTTTGTCTTTGGAGGTCTTGCCGAGACAGAAGGGTCCCCCTAAAGTGAAGTGAGCTCAGAGAAAGATTGTGCCTTTGCTATGATCTCTCCCCGACTTGATGGTGTCTCACTGAAGAATGAAGGGCCCAACAATATGTTGAAGTGAGCTCAGAGAATGAAGAGGAGGTCAATGGAAGGTCTCACCGACCGAGCAAGCTCTAGCCGAAGTGGAATTGGAGCTTGCCAAGAGATTGAAGGCTTCACTATAAAGTCTTGTCGACCCAATATGGTCTTGCTGAGGTGAATTCAACAGGGTTAAAGAAAGCAGCTCAACGAAATGCCTTACCGACCCAATAAAGTCTCATTGAATGGATATTTGAAGTTGGTAGGACTCCTGACTGTTGGGTTTGAATTCGCCATGTTTCCTTAGTGAGTGAGGATGTCTTGGAAAAGTTAGATGTCCACGGGGAAAAGGGAAAGACTTCGCTATAACATCCTAGTGATAGGCACAATCTCTCCCTGATAGGAAGAAATGTTGCCTTTAGCATGAGCTGGTGGTGTCAACATGATGTCTCACCAACCCAATAAAGTCTCTTTGATAGAGCAAAAGGAGCCCATTAGAATTCCTCGCCAAAGCAAGGTGTTTTCACCATGAGGCCACGCCGTCGGAGGAAAGTTTCATCGAATGAAATCTTGGAGCTCGAGGGAAAAGAGGAGTCATCATTATGAAGTCCCAGCAACCAGTAGGAGTCTCCCCAAAATGGATGTCTTTGCTAAATAATGGGGAGTTTGACATGATGTCTCACCAAAGGAGGTGAGTCTTGCCGATGGTTTCAGTGATATTGGTATGACTTTGTGAACTCAATAGGAGATCTCATTGATAGTGTCATGTTATACTGATAGCTTCAGAGGGGCATAATTGCATCAATGAGACACTTCCAGTGTCTTGCCAAGATGTGATTTTGACTGAGCGTGCTTTTGAATATTGAGGAATCCATGTGGAATATGCCTAACTAATCGAGATTAACGCTACTTTGACGGATGCCAAAAGTGAACGGAGGAATCGAAAGTGGACGTAACTCTAAAGACTGCATGGTTTTAATAAGTTAGATTCCTAGAAGGTGACAAAGGACCAAAATGAATGAAGCACAAAGATTCGAAAGCCCCGTGGAAATGATCCCTTCACCCATAATGCAAATGGCGAATAATACAGAATGCATCATTAATTTGTAATAAAAAAAAGATCTAAGGATATATCTTTTCCTGAGGGACCTGAAGTTATTTTGCAAACTCTAAGGCCAAACATACTTTGGTATATATAGCAATTTCTCCCTTTGTAAAGTAGTGTTCTGGGATATAATTCTCTTTGTTAGTGATTTTCAAAATCCTTCAACTGAAGGTATGTGCCGGTAAGACCCCTAACGGAATCGCAAACACAAACATAGAGCTTTACCTCAAAAGCTACCAATAAGTTTGTGTATTACTCTCATTTCTCGCAAGTTTTATATTAATATGCAAGTTCTCAACTGTATTTGGAATTCTCTTTATTCACTCAAAGCTTGTTCAATTTCTTCCTTCCCTTTAAGATACGCTTTGGTGGAAGACTGCCTTTTAGCGAATACATGAAGCCCAAGGTTATGTTGAAAGAAGTGTTCCAGTCACTTCAAATTTTCCCAAATGCGTTCTTCATCTTGTTTTATTCCATGATTTCTATCAATGTGGTGTACTCACCAGTAGATTTAACTTTCGACCAGAAGCGCATTCTCCTTCCTTTCCTTTCTACTTTGGGCTCTAGTGGAAGAAAGCATACCACCGAGGTGCCAAATTTTCCTCCCCAAGCACCACTCTCGAATCCCGAAGTGGACTCCACAACCCTCAAACCGATCCCATGCTTCAGAAAGTTCAACTTCAATCATCTGCAGGAAAACTTCGCGAAGCTGAGTCAATAGCCATGCTATCAGGTAACCTTTTCCACTTGATATTGTTGGTTTGGTATGCAGCCAACAAGTTTAGGACATCATAGAAGTCATTCTGGAATACTTGGTGACTCCATAAAGAGGAAGAACTTTAGAATCCGTGCCTTCTATAGTTTGTGAGAAAAGTTCAGACAAGGAGCAACTTAGTTCCTTTCAAATATTTGCAGTTGTCACCACCCAGAAGACAAGGCAAAGTGATAGAAAGGCAAAGAACAATAAGTATCTATACTAGAAGAACTAAATCTACTCCTCCATTTGTGGGATCTCACAATGTTGTCCTGTCTTTGGCTTCATCTAGAGTGCCAGTAAATCCACCTCAGCCACCTCCAATGGCTGCTCCAAGGAATCAACATTTTGTTGCTTTTAATAGAGGTAGCCCCTTGAATTTGGCACAACACAATGACATCCCAATGGCAGCCTTGAAGAGTCTACCAACTTTCACGGGGGAAGATCAAACTACCCTGATTGAACACATGCGAGATGTGGCTTCGTTATGCAGACTCCATCACATAACCCAATAGGATGTTGTAGTAAGATTACTAGGTGTTTCACTAAAAAAAAGAGTTGTGAAATGGTATAGGGGCTTAGCAGTCAGTTCAATTGCAACTTGGGATGAATTTGGAGACAAGTTGCATAAACAATTTCAAGACAGGTCTGACAACTTGTCTCTATTGGAACAATTAACTACAATTAAGAGGGCTCCACAAGAGTAGATGAATGATTTCAATTTCAAATTTCAAAGAACTTGGGATAGAATCCCTACAACAGTGAGACCACCTCTAGAATATGCATTTTTGTACTTTTTGAGGGCTCTTAACAGTGATATAGTTGTTATGATATAATGAATGGGAGGGTTTTCTCTACCAGATGATTTTGAAATAGCAATCAAAGCTGAAAATAGCCTAATACAGGCTAGTAAACTTGCTCCTAGGCCACCAATGCCTATATTCCCAAAGATTCATGCAAATATTCCTCTGCAGATACCACCTTTTGCACCTTTTCCACCTATTCCAGTTGCTGTAACATAAGAAAATGGTGCTTCAAGTTCTCCAAATGAGTTACAGGAAATCAAAAGTTTATTGCAGACTTTTGGAAATAAGCTTGTGAGCTTAGAGAAGCAACAATCATATAGTAGGCCTTATCAATAGCAGAATCTAGGTTAGCAACAAGCATATCAAGGTAGTAGACAAGCTTACCAAGGAAATTACCAGGGCCCAAGATAGAACGTGAACACAAGACCTTTTCAGGCTTATGCTCCAGCCCTTGTTAGTACAGTCAAGGATCTAGTTCCTATTCAAAACAACTTAGCAGCAGATTATGAGTGGTGCTACCCTTGCAAGCAGCCTCACAATCAAACCACTTACTCAAATGGACTCATCAATTAGGCACTTATGGTATAGAATGCCTCAAGTTCACAATAGAGTATATTCAATGATACATCTCCACAACACCAAGAGCAGCCTACCCATGAAACTACCCTACTTAACTGGCAAGGTGAAGAATTTTGTGGATTAAATGTAGATAATTCTCTAGTTGTAGCTAACACCAGCGTGAAGAAGAGAGCATTTGAGCTTGATCAAGTAGCTAATAAAGGAAAGGCAGAAACTATGGAACCACTTACATCTCAAGTGACTCGTGGTTTTCAACGAGATCAACAACTCCCGATCAGGGAGCAACCACACTTGCAAGCTGATCACACTAGCATAAAGGTACATTATAAAGTGAACCTAGTTGTGCCCTTTAATATTCTTGATAGTATGAAAAATATGAATGTTACAATGTCTATGTGGGACTCATTAGCCATCCTAGGTCAAAAGGATATATTACAGTCAACCTTGTCAAGTTTGAAAACATCTAATGAAGTTGAGTTTCCAATAGGCCAAGTTAGAGTTGTGTTAACAAATAATCCTCAAGGAAATGATCAATAGCTTGGTAAAGAGATAGGAAAAGGAGTTAAACCACCTCCACTTTATGTATCAATAATCATAGGGGACAAGTTAGTTCATAACTGTATGGTAGATAGTGGAGCTAGTAGCTCAGTGATGCCAAAGCAGATTGTTGACAAACATGGACTAAAGTATCAGCCTTTTGAGAAGAGAGCAATTCAATTGGATGGTACCTCTATTAATACATTAGGTATTATTAAAGATTTGAGTCTCGCCCTTCATGCTTGTCCTAATTTTTTAGTTCCCCAAGACATATGTGTCATAGACCTTCCACCTTTCTTTTCCTTGTGTATATCAAGAGAATTTACAGCCAAGATATGTGGTTATGTGTCAGCTGATTGGTCACATATGTTGTTTAGAACAAGACATGGAACTAGGGTTACCATTAAATCTGAAAGGTTGGCTAAAGATCATATCGAGCCATATAACCCAAGTCCCATCAATGCTATCCCTATTGTTGCAAACACAAATTGTGTCACTTTTACTGATAGTGAGTTGGTTGCCACTCGAGAATTTCAAGCAGAAGTTGTTCTTGATGTGCTGTTGCATGAGTGGGAAATTGAAAATGTGTTGGAAAATCCTAGAGACCTCATTCAAGATGCTAGTATGGGAAACTATGTCATGCTTGAGCCTGACGTAGAGATTCCAAACCTTGAGAAGAATTCAAGTCAGTTGTTGCAACAACAAAGTGGACTTTGGGAGATATTCTTTGATGGTTCCAAGAGCAAGAATGGAGATGGAGGAGGTGCAATGCTTGTATCTCCATAGGGTGATAGGTATTATTCTACTTTCCATTTTTCTTTCGCATGCTCTAATAACACTCCTGAGTATGAGGGCCTTGTTCAAAGTCTTGAGTGGGAAAGGAAGAGAGGAATAACCCGCTTGAAATTTTATGGGGACAGTGAGTTAATTTTCAATCAAATAAGAGGCCTGAATGTTGCTAAAAATGACACACTAAAGTCTTATAGAAACAAAGTGTGGAATGTGATTGAGGAATTTGATGCCTTTAACTTAGTATCTATTCCAAGGAACTAGAACAAGCATGTTGACAAGCTTGCACCAGTGGAGCACAGTTTGATATTCCAGGTGATATCAAAAGAGAAAAAACCCAACAGTATGTCAAGGTGATTATCAGGCCCTCAGTTCCTGATAACAACATTCACTAGTAGGTTTTTGACAGCGATGAACAGATTCTTTCCTTTTTGCTCGATGAGGATTAGTTCTCCATGGTTAATCAAACAAAACTTAAGCAGCAGTATGAGGATCAAGTGATACAGCTGAAGACAAATGAACTTCCCAAAGGGTTGGTTACCTTGGAATCCATATTCAACTCTGATGATCAACTTAAAAAGAGAAAAGTTGGCATTCAGGTCAAGGAGGATCATTATGAGGAGGTTGAAATTTTTAAAGGTAAGCTTCTCAAATTAGGTAAAATTTGTTTAGTTGAGGATAAAAGAAATTTCATTGTTTTATGCCAAGAGTATCATGATGTTTTTGCTTGGAAATATTTTGATTTAAGAGGGTATGATCCTCACATTACATAACATACAATTGAGTTAAAACCTGGTGTCAAGCCTGTTAGACAAAAGAAGAGACCATTGAACCCTAAACTTGAAACTTTGATGATCAAAGAGATGACCAATTTGGTAGAGGGGGTATTGTATTTCCAATTAAACACACATCCTGGGTTTCTAATCTTATTCTGGTTAGAAAGAAGAGTGGTGAGATAAGACTGTGTGCAGATTTTAGAGATCTTAACAGAGCATCTCTAAAGGATCATTATCCCTTACCATCTATGGAACAAATTCTCCAAGTTGTTACTAGTTCAGAAACATTTTCTCTTCTGGATGGGTATTTTGGTTATAACCAGATTCTAGTCAAAGAGGAGGATTAGTATAAAATAGCATTTACAACAAAATGGGGCACTATAGCTTACAAGAGAATTCTTTTGGTTTATCTAACACTGGTGCCACCTTTCAGCGTGCCATGGATATGGCGTTTCAGAATTTAATTCAAAACTGTCTGCTAGTTTATTTAGATGACATAACTATGTATTCAAAAAATGCAAATGAACATTTATCACATCTCAAGAAAGTTTTTGAAAAGTGTAGAGAGTATGGGATATCCCTCAATCCTACAAAAAGTATCTTTACAGTTCATGAAGGTAGACTATTAGGCCTTATAGTATCAAAAGATGGAGTTACCATTGATTTTGAAAGAGTCAAAGCTATATTCGATCTTATATTTCCTAATAATAAGAAAGGAATGCAAAGCTTTTTAGGGAGGATTAACTTTTTAAGAAGATTCATTCCTAATGTTGCAAATTTACTACAACCTTTGACTACCATGCTAAAAAAGAACGCAGTTTTCAATTGAACAAAAGAAGCAAAGCATAGTTTTGAAGAAATCAAGGAGGCTTTAGCATCTGCTCTGACATTGGTAAATCCACATTTCTCTAAAGATTTTTTTTTTGTATACTTTTGGTAGCAGTAGTTCAATCTCTCCTATGTTGGTTCAGAGAAATAGGGATAATTTAGAGCGGCCCATAGCTTTCTTCAGTCAAGTGCTTACTGATTATGAAGAGAAGTATATGTTTGTTGAGAAACATGTTCTCACTGTGATCAGAAGCCTGAAGAAGTTTAAGCCTCTAGTTTCAAACAATAAGATTCATATTTTGGTTGCACACTCAAGTATGAAGGAATTTTTGTTGAATAAAGATCTGAATGAAAAAAAAGTAGGGTGGATCACTAAGGTCATGGAATATGATGTGGATATCAAAATTACCAAACTGGTTAGAGGTAAAGGTCTCTGTGAATAGCTTGCTATAGGGTCAAGCAGTGAAGATGAATTAGGAAAGGATGTTGTGTTTGCTAATACAAATGAGTTTCATAATGCTCAAGATGATGTGCCTCTTGTAGCAATTAATTGGGTTCAATACATGACCCAATTTTTACAAACTGGTGAGTGTCCATTAGGTTTGAGTAGAGCTAAAAGAAGATACTTCAGACTACAGTCCATACCATATGTGTTGGTAAATAATGTTCTTTTTAAAAAAGATCTAAATGGTGTTCTACTAAGATGTATTCACAGTGATCAAATTGAAAAGGTACTTGATGAGTTTCATGATGCAGCTACAGGAGGTCACTTTGCTCCAAGAACTACTGCGTGGAAAATAATGAGAGTTGGTTACTACTATCCTAACTTATTTAAAGATGCTTATGCATGGTCAAAAAAGTGTGTGAAATGTGCTCTATTTTTAGGAAAGGAAAAGCTACCTGCTATGCCTCTACATCCAATTCAAGTGGAGCAACCCTTTATAAGATGGGGCATCGAATTCATTGGGCCAATTAATCCACCATACAGTACTGGTCATAGGTGGGTGCTCACTACTACATACTATTTCACACGGTGGACAAAAGCAATAGCTTTGAAAGAAGCAAAAGAGTCTTGAGTTTTGAGCTTTTATGAAGATATAGTCACTAGATTCAAAGTTCCTGAATCTATCATATCTGATAATGCTCTTGCATTTGTGGGATTAAGATTAACTGATTGGGATGTTAAGCGTGGCATTAATTTGAATACATCCTCAAACTATTACCCTTAGGGTAGTGGTTTAGCTGAAAGCACAAATAAGAATCTCATCAGGATTATCAAAAGAACAATGGAGGATAATCAAAGGACCTGGCACATTAAATTAAAGTATGCA
>VDFB02217457.1:0-23850 GCA_007258455.2 Sequoia sempervirens
CAAAGGAAGATCCTTTGAAATACATGTTATATAAATCCAATCTTTCAAGTCATGTTGCATTATAGGTGATGCTACTTTTTGAGTTTGATCTTAAACTCATATCCCTAAAATCCATTGAACGGTAAGAAATTATTGTTCAATTGGTTGTGGAACCTTCCCCTACTCATGCACCAATTGATACATAATTACCCTATGAATGTATTTTACATGTTGATACCTCTTCCTCTTGGATCATGTTCTTTGATGGTTTTGGATTCATGACTAGTTTGGGAACGAGAGTGATTTTGATCTCTCCTTTTGGTGACTTTATGCCATTATCATTTTGGATTGGTTTTCCATGTACTAATAATGTGGTCAAGTATGAAGAACTAATCACCAGGTTGTAGACCACCATATCTGCCAAATAAATATATCGAAATAAATGGCAACTCCCCACTTGTGGCTAGACAATTAATGGGTGATTACAAAGCTAACAAATCAAAATCAATGCAATATCATGAACTAGAATTAAAATTGCTTGTCACTTTTGATGCATATTATGTTGTCATTATATTGACAAAAGATGAATAAAAAACTTGTTATGGATATTTTTAATTCCTTAATAAGTATTGAAGAGTCCTTAATTCACCTTGGTTATACATAGATTAGGGAAAAACAGTATTCATGATACATCTTGCATGTTTTATATACTCACAACTAAGGATTGGTTCCATTGCATATGTGTACCTAGAGTTAGGGGCATTTCCACCCCAATGTTTTAAGAATACTTCAATCCACATAAAAAACATTGCAAATATTTTTTGTTGTGGTGGTACTTATCAACAAGGATTTTAATTATTTATTGCTTCAATGTCTTCAGGATATTAAAAATACTATTTCCCTTCAAGAATCCCATGGGGGTATTTGGGGAGGGCGTGTAAGTACAAACTTAGTACAAAAAACTTACAAATAGGCTATTACTAAAGTAGGATGGAAAAGGTTCACATGATTTTGACCAAAAAAGTGCTCCATGCCAAAAATATAGTACTTTTAAATATGCACCTACTCACAAGCTCCACTCCCACACATCACCATAGTCATTTTCTACATGGTAGATTGATTTGGCAAGTAAGATTGTCCTTGCCTCTTCTAAAGGGCATAAATTTATTATCACTATGAAAAATTATTTTACAAAATGGGTTTAAACAATACCATTGAAGGCCATTAAGGCTGTCAATATCTATAATTTCATAATGGATAAGCTCATTTCCAAATTCAACTTGCAATCCACTATTGTGATAGATAATATTAAATAATTTAAAAATAAAGAGGTAAAGAAATTCTTAAAGCAATTTCATATACAACAAAAAAATGAAACCATACTCACAAAGTCATGGACAAGTTGAGGCTACCAATAAAAAAATTAAATAAATCTTACAAAAAATGGTTAAAAAATATGGTACTAATTGTCATACACAACTTGTTCCTCCATTATGGATATATCTTACTAGCATAGATACAATGAATAGATTACACCCCATTCTTTTGTTTATGGTATGAAGGCCATAATGCATCTTGAGCTTGAGACCCCATAGTTACGTGTTTCCCTTCACGATATTATTAATGATTATACATATCAAGAATAATCCTTACAATAGCTTGAGACCCTTGATGAGATACAAGTGAACACATTGGATAATATGTGCATATCCCAAAGAGAATTAAGAAACACACATCACAAGGGAGTTGTCCAATGATACTTCTAAATTAGAAGGGAATACCCCTTATACTTCAATCAATCATCTAATTTTTCAAAATCCAAAATTGATTGTGTTGGCCTTGTGATTTTGTGCATTTGTCAGAGTATCAGAATTTTACAGTTCCCCATACCTGCATGCCTCCCCTAATGATAGTGATATCTCACTATAATCCTTTCAGAATCGGCTAAGTGTTGATTAGTTCAACCTTTCAGACTTTTTGGGTTCCAATACATTCATACCTTCTTTGGTATCCCCAATCCTAGGAGCTTGAAGGCCATAAATATTCTAAGTGATTTGTTTCAAAGTCATAATTTTGGGCATTCCCTATTTAGGAACCTCTTTTCATCCAACCCTAACACCCTAAAAGTATTCCCTTTGTCTAAGTATTTTAATTTTCATCCCATCATCCTCCTATCGATCTTGTCATCCCAATCATGTATTCCTCAAAATTCTAATATTCTAAAATTCTATTAATACTTCATGAAAATTCCTCCAAGTATTTCAGATTTGTGTAGTCTCCCATCCTTTCCCTAATTCCCTAATTTACCAAAACCATAAAGAAGATTGAAAATTCACCAAATTCATAATGTCACAAGGTTTTCCATTTCATAAACCCTATGAAAGTGCGACACAAAGGATAATTAAAACTGTAGGCATCATAAAATCTGCAAACAACTAAACTTCAAACAATGGGTTAGTGCCTTGCAAACTCTATCAAAATACCTCTATGAAATACCTTGTGAAGACTTCCAAATGCCATACATGACCAAATAAAAACTAAAGCATTAGGAAAGCAATAACAAGTCACCTATTCCATAGTGGATTGGTGTCACATGTGCTAGTGACCGTTTCCCAACCCTTGATCAATAGCTAAATGATGATGTATTGCAATGGAGATGAAGAACAAGATTATTTCTCAAACCAAGAGAGTAACCTTGCATAAAATTGTGGATCCTTGAATGAGAATGAAGGCCTTCTTTTATAGATTGTGTTGATGAGAGATTGGCCAAGATGGTGAATGTGGGACTAAAGATCCTCCAATGAGAAGATGACATTTGTCAAGTGATGATAGGTCAATGGTTGTGCAAGATTTGGGAAGAGTGCCCATGAGAGGGAGAATTTGAATTCAAATTTGAGAGTAAATGTCTAAGTGGGGACAAGAAAATGAGCAATAAATGCCTTTGTTGGAGGGACAAAATCAACTTGCCTTTGAATTCAAAATTGAGGGAATATTCCCCATAAATGCCATGTTGAGGGAAAATGAGTGTTTTAATAAATCAATAGAATTGATTTATTGTGCAAGTGGAGATATCTAGAGAATGCAAGTGGGATGGGATTAACATTTAATCAGGGTTAGATTAAATAGATGATGATTATGCTGATTTAATGTTGATTAGGTGAGTTGACTTTTAAGACTTTGATAATTGATTTATTTGAATTAGAAAATGATGGAATATGATTTAGGATTTGATTTAAATGAAGTCCTGATTTATTTAATTAAATGGATGATGCAAGATGAAGGTTGAATGATAATGTTTATTAGATAAATGACCTTAGGAAATGAGATTATTTAATGAATGGATAGAAAGTGATGAATGGGCCTAATGTGGAGACCCTAATTTGGTAGATTTGATTGAATGCATAATGTTAATTTTGCATGTCTACATTTTGCCCTCTTTGAAGCAATGTACTTGCATTGCATTGGTTCAAAGAATAAACTACATATTAAAATTTTAAAAAATTCGATTTTTGGATGCCAATGAGAAAAGTACAACTAGTACAAAAACAAAAAATACAAAGAAGTGTTTGCTATGTCACAAATTTCACTAGTTCGTAAATTGTGTGAAAATGCAATGAAGGGAAAGAAATGATTCAAAATGTTGACAAGTCCATAGGTTCGCGAACTTGTCAAAAGGTCGATGTGGTTCTTAAGTTTGCAAAAAGTGTGAAAGTAAGATATAGTTTTCCACGTCAACAAAAGTGTGAAATATTGAAGAAGGAAGCAAAAAAATCAAGAGGTTCCTATTTTTGTTAAGTTCACAAGTTCGCAAACCTAATAAAAATACATCATAGGCTCAAGAGTTCTTCATTTCACCAAAATGTGATGCATTGATAGAGAAAGAGAAAGAAGTGAACAAGAGAGAAAGAAGATGGTTAGGTTTCAAATGTTGGTGAGTTTGTGAGTGCATAAAATTTATGAAAATGTGATGTAACTTATGAAAGGACAATGGGTTTGACAAGTCAAGTAAAGTGCAAATATTTTAGTTGGGAAATAATTTAAAATTTATTCAAAAGTTGTAGGTATCAAATGGAAAGGCACATTTTTCATGTCTCCCCAACTATCTATGTTTACTCACCCGTCTACCTACCCTTAATTTAATCCACCTCTCCCACCTCTTGTGGAATCCATTGATGATCAAAATTGTTGCAAATGGTGTAATATGGATCCTAATGCTTTGCAGGTACATGAAGACATGATTGTGGAAATTTTTCAGGTACCAAAATGATGAAAAATGTGAAGTGGAGGTGTGGGTGCCCCTTGCAATTACTAAGAATGTAGATTTTGGGTTTTCTTGCAAGTTTGCACATTTCCCACTCTATCACAGCTTGTGGTAGGATACAAGGACCTTCATTTTCATCATTGATGAGATGGTAAAATCAATTTCGAGAAGAACTAAGAAGAATACACTTTCAGATTGCTAGGGTTTCAACTCCAACAAAGGGAAAAAATATATTTTGATGATCTAGATTCATTCCAAATTTGTAATAAACTTATTATAATTCCTAAAGAATGATTTTAAATTGTGGAATCAACCTTGATATAGTGTCTCCATTGGATTTTTTTTATTTATGATGTATATGTGATCATTTGGCCAGCCATATGATTGTAAAAATCCTACAAAGTTTTTCCATGGTGTATTTTCACAATAATAAAGGGATTTAAACCAATTGACTCTTCAGAGTTATAGTCAATAAATGGTTTATTGGACGTACTGGGAAAGTTATGTGACATGGAATAAGATCTAGGCAGGGAGTGGGTTCTGTTACTTGTTGAGGCCTCAGGTTGGGTGAACATTGTAGTTTCAGGTAAGGCCTGTAAGTCAATGCTGGCAATTCTTCTACTCTGTTGTCTGGGTTTATCTGAGAATAAACCATGAGAAGAAGTAGGGAGTTTTTGGAACTGGGGCTGAGTCTGATTTATCAGTTGTTCAATAATAGGGAATCCTATTTCAAACCCAGTTGAATCTATGTGTCGACCGTAATAGTCAACATTAGCATTGGCTTCTGTATAACTTACCCCCACTGGAAAATTAGGAGGAAAAATAGTGTTAAGCAACCTATACACACATCGGCCACCTACAGTAGCATATACAGATTCAGATTGTAAAACTACTCCTTTTACTTGTAATAATAAACAGAATGCAGTTTGGATATATTTGTCATCAAGGTTGATGGTAAAGTTTGGTCTGACAGACATTCTAGCATCACCACCTTTGTTTTCGTCAGTCTTTTTGACTAAACGACCCTTGAATTGAGCTACAACAGCTTGATCCCATATTCTACACCGAGTATCTATTAGGGTAGCAAAATATTCAGCACCTTTGTCAAAATTAAAATGAGGATGGAGAATAATATCTACTAATGAAAAATGGACATGAAAGAAACCTTTACTTTTCCATCTTTTTATGTCATCGGGTAATAGAAAGGGCAAATAGACTGGACATATTCCTACACCAGCTACTTTGAGATTTATTTCAGACTGTCTAACAGAGTTCATCATTTTTGCCTTAATTCCTTTTTCAGGATAGAGGTCTGATATTCTAATATCTGGGAATTTGAAATTACCAGATTCATCAACAAGTTCATCTTTATCTTGGAAATAATTATGGATAACATGAGAAAAAGCACCACTTGCATTTAAAGAGCTCTGTGTTGTCATCTTGGAAGAATTAGAACTTACTTGTAATCGCTCAAAACATTCACTGCTACAATTTCCGTCTTACAGCTCACCCTGGCACCTGTCCTTCGGCTTAAAGCGGGAATTACAGCCTTACTGCGGGTCCACAGCTACTGGTGATAGCTACTAACAAGCTTCGGACTTGAGATCTTCCTCACACAACTTTGCAGTACTTTTAATGTGGTAATACTTTCTTCAGAAACCAAATTGCAGCCAGAATAAAGAATACAACTATGGCAAGAATCTTGATAAAAACACTAAATCCAGATGGACAATATGCTTCTCTAAGAGTATCCTGAATTTGAGATTCAATATCTAATGACTCAGGCATGATAAATTTGCTAGCTCTGATTTATCAAATTTAGGCATGATAAATTTGCTAGCTCTGATGTAAAAAGCTCACCATTTACTATGCGGATAACAAACTTCTTCTAACTGGTGAAATGATAAATGCCAAAACCAATCACACTAACAATTTCTTTGCGGAATTATAACTAGCGGTGAAGTAGTAAATATACAATTTCTTTGCGGAAATTATAATAGCGGGTAAGAGTGATAAATACCAAAATAATCCAAACCAACCACGCTAAAGATACAAGGCAAGATGAAAATAAATAATGCAATCTTACATTCAAAACTCATTCCAGAATTCATTACAATAGTATATTCAGATTCTGATCATCCAGATCGCTTAAAGCGCAGGAGAGAGCATAAGTCTGAAAACTAGACCTTCTAAAGACTAGACTCAATATCTAACTCGGTGTGTCTTGGAAGGCGTCTTCGAGGTCCTCTTATAGGAAGAGACTGATTCCATCGAAGCAAAACTTGTTACCTCCTTTACAAATTTTTGAAATCCGTCTATAAGAAAGTGACACGTAAGAGAATCTTGTCCGTAGCATGACTCAAAAGTAAATGCATGAGCATGGACAAGAACCAACCGACAAACTTTTCTGGAGCCATCATTAAAGGCGTGAACAGGAAAAGTTGAACAACCGTGATTAAGACACATGTCACGTACATGCCGACTTTACACCCAAAAGTCATTATGGGGATCTTGCTTTTTGTGAATAGGGTTGCGTCCTATTGTCACGTCTTAACGTGGGTGACTTCACGGCACAGACAAGCCCATGTGCTAGCCCTAAAAAGGGATGGGATCTAAAAGATCGTCTGGAAGTTCTTCATTTGCTCTTTCCCAATCTTCACTTCTTTGGTTGAAAACATGATCGATCTGGACCATATAATCATTTGAATATGCAATGTCGAGCTCGGCTCTTGTAGCTAGGAGTGCTGGTCTGAGAGTAATCTCCATATTCTGGATTCTGACTTCAGCTTTCCATCTAGCAGTGAGAGGATAGAATTCTAATCTGGGATACCTGTATCCAGTTCTTGGATAACACATAAGATAAAATGTTAGGCTATCACAGATTTTATGACAAAGACCAGGATATAGATAATTTAAAAATTCTTCCATATCTGGGTTAAATCTAGCTCCAACTAAATCAGCATAATCTTCAAAGGTTTCTTGATCAAAAGTAATTCGAGTTATAAACCCAAATTTTATGGCCTTTAATAAATTCATTTTGCTTTGTTTGGACCAATTCATTCCAAAGAGACCTTTGATTCTGATATGTATGGCTTGACGGCCACACCAGAACTTTATTGGAGCATTAGACATTCCAATCTTTTCTTTGAATTCTTCTTCTTCATCTGAATCAACCGGAGCTTCATGATGATGGTAATGGATTGAATTCTGCATACTTCTGAACCACTTATTTAGAAAATAAGTTTCTAACAAAGTGATAACAATTTCCCGGGGAAGAGAAGGGAGCATTAATGTATCACCAGGTCCAAAGTTAACCATATAAATTGATGCACCATCTGGCCTGTAATACTCACAACTTAGAAATTCAAGATTTGTATAGATTGATCCTACAAGTTCTCTTGTTAATGAATCAGCAAGTGGATTATTTTCTCCTTTAATCCATTCTATTTCGAAATCAAAACTGAGAAATTCAAAATACCACCTTGCTATTCTTCCTTGGGCAATGTCCTTGTTGGGATTTTTCTTTAACAGACTTCTCATGGCTTGACTGTCTGTTCTGACTATGAAATGTACTGGCTTAAGAAATATTTTAAACTTTTCTAAACCATTTTTAACTGCCAGTATTTCTTTTTCATAAATGTGGTACCTGCATTGTGTATCAGAAAAGGTTCCTGACCTGTAACCACATACATTCTTTTTACCATTTTCTTCTTCCTGTATCAAAACAGCTGACCATGTTTTATCAGAAGCGTCAGTATATAGGAATAATGGTAAATCTGGAAGAGGAGTTTGTAGAGCAGGTAAGTATTGGCATTTGGCCTTTATGCGCTGGACAGCTTCTGTTGCTGTTGAAGACCAACCATCTGTTTCTTCCTTTAGATGAGTCTGAATAGTTTTCCTATCTTTAGCCAACCCTTTATAAAAAGGTGAAATATAATTCAAGCATCCTAAAAATATTTGGATTTGCTTTTTATCATGGAGAATATCAGGAAACTCTTGAATTCTTTGTAAGATATGTGGTTGAAGATATACCTTTCCATCCTTTAGATGTAAGCCTAAGAAGTCAATTTGACTCTGGCCAATCACCATTTTCTTTTCAGTAAAGCATATTCCATGCTTTGTTATAGCTGCATATAGCTGATCAAGATGCTGGAAATGATCAGTAATTGAATCTGAAAATATAAGAATATCATCTATATAAACAGCACAAAAATCTGTTAAATGTCGTAATGCTTGGTCCATTCTTCTCTGGAAGTAAGTAGGAGCTGTGCATAGACCAAATGGCATGACATTCCATTCATAAAGACCTTGAGGGACTGAGAATGCTGTTTTGTATCTATCAGATTCTTTTACCTTTATTTGCCAAAATCCTGATTTGCAATCGAATTTGGAAAATACCTTTTTATTTGCAGCTCTTCTGATTAATTCAGTACTGAAAGGGATGGGGTAATTGAAAGGAAGAATAATATCATTAAGAGGCTTGTAATTGATGCAAAGTCTCTTTTTACCTCTTACCTGTTCTGCTCTTTTATTCACCAAAAATGCCGGGCATGAAAATGGACTTTTGCTTGGACGAATGAATTGTCCATCCATAAGTTCTTGTAACTGCTCATTCATCTCTTTGGTTTCAGTTGGGCTCATTAGATATGCTGGTTCATGAGGTATAACTGTCATGCATTCTGGTTTGAGCTGTATCTCACAATCTTCGTGATCTTGTGACCAGAATTGTAGAGGATTCATGCTGCAGCAATCTTTCTCGAACTTGTATTTGAGTTCTTGAAAAACTTCAGGAGTCTTTTCTGCTGCCTCTTTTATTGACTCGTTCTTCTTGGGCTTCTTTGACTCAAATTTGTGATTCACAATCTTGAGTGTAGGAACTTCAATCTGACCATCTTCGTGTCTGAGAGATATCTTGTGTTTCCAGAACTGAAGTGGTTCATATTTTATAAAAAATAGAAAACCAAGCAGAACATCATCCTCTAAATCATTATATTCAATAAAATCTGTAATGAAGATTTTACCCATGATTTCGATATGAACATCTTGTGCATATCTTCCCATTTTGATCCTTTCTCCATTTATAGCATAGCTATGAGGAAGATCTGGTTTTTCTTTCCAGAATGATGGAGGTATAGCATTTGTTTTTGCTAGGGATCGAGATGAACCTGTGTCCACAAAGGAATCTAAGGGAATCTTTTTATATCCAGGAAAACAAAAATTTATCCGGATATAATTACCATTATTAGCAAGTAGTAGGGAGCAATTTCTATCACTGATGAGGGATTTGCTACTACTGCTGGCTTCTGAACGTGCTTCTTCTTTTTCTGATTCTGACCTGTGCTCAGAATTTTCTTTAAATAAAACATCCTTAATTTCTCCCACCTCGGCAGAAAGATTCCTGATTTCCTTTTGTTGAGACTTAAGAAGTCTCTTTATATCTGAAACATCATCTAACAAAAGATCAAATTTCTTAAAAATTGCAATAATATCAGGATCTGCTGAAGAATGCTTTGAAGAAGAAGACTTGTGTCTGGAGGAAGAAGGGATATCTGATTTTCTCTGCCATGGAGGAACTTTGTATCCATGATCTGGGTTACTCCTTTCTTCTTTGGAGGGTCTACTTTGAAGCTTTAGTTGTTTCTCAACTTCGGCTTTATCAGATTCTAAACTCTTGAGTTTAGCTAGGTGTTGATGGACAACACGTTTTCTTTCCTCTCTTGTCCCTGCTAACTTATACGGATCCTTAGATTTTTCAACCTGGATCTGTATTTTGAGATCTGCCAGTGTATTCTTTAACAATGAAGATAAGAAATCTTCATCAGGATCCGACTCATCGGATGTACTAGAACTGGACAAATTCTTTTGTTTTCTATGTCGATCTTTAGATCTAAACATAAAAAGGGATTCAGGAACAACTTCTATCAATTCATACAAATCTTTTAGATCTGTATCTGGCGTGTAGCCGATAACTTCCCAACCTGGATTTTCCTTTTCAAAGGTAGCATAAATTCTTGTTCCAAGATTTAATTTCTTGGGACAGTTAGTTGCATAATGAGGACCTTTACAAATAAAACACTTAATATCCTTTGGAGGATTATTGGTCCTTTTCTTTAAAAAGAATGGAGGAGGTCTTTGGGATCTCCTTTTTCTATAAGGTATTGCCTTATACCTTTTTTTAGGTCTACCATGCTTACTTCTTCTAAAAGTGTATTCTCCTTCATGGTAGCTTCTCTTTTTACAATGCTTGCATCTGCAGTTGCTGCCACAACCTTTCTTTTTGAATTGCTTTAACTGCTGGAAATCTTTTAACTGGTTGATCGGAGGAAGATTGCAAAATTCTTTAAGATTGCAAGTGTAATTATATTCTTCCTTATTAGTTTGTAATGCTCCTAATAAGCATTGTTTTTCCAGCTTGTATCTGATCAACCTTTTAACAGTAGGAAAACTTACATCATCTAGATGTTTATTTTCTTTTCTGATAATATAATCCTGAGCCCATGCACCTAAACCACAAGGTAAAGAATTTAAAAAGTATTGCTTAGTGGTAAGATCGTGCATCTTATTTGCTGCAACCATGTAGGATTCAAACATACAATTGTATGCATCAAACTTGGCTAAATTTTTTAGCTTCATAGACTGCAACATTTTATTTGCTTCAAGGGCTTGATTTGAAATGTCATCACAAAAGAGATCTGTGAGTAACCATTTGAGTTCATCAAATCCAGCTTGGAATATATCATCCTTTCCTAAATTTTTCAGATCTACTAAAACTGGATCTGTGGGTTGTGCAGGGATATGCTTGGGCATAGGTCCTGTATCTGGTAGATTGTTCCACCAGTTTCTCAATTTACCAGCCATTAATCTGACTGAGTAAAGTACCTTTGCAGGTTCTGACCAAGTTCCACCTCTTTCAAAGAGATTTTCTAATGTATCTGTCCAAGTGCAGATAGCTTCATATGGATTGACCAATTTGTCAATGTTTATTATATAACCACTAGTTGCATGGGGCCGCAACTGTTCGGGTTTCAGATTTTCTGAAACAGGTTCTTGGATTTCTATATCCATGGTTAAAGCTTTTGAGTTTTCCCATGGTTCTTGTTCACCTATCTGTCTGTAATTGGACAGATTTAAACCAATATCCTCATCATCAGTATTTACTGAGGAGTTAGTGTCAATAGAACTATCACTATAAAAAATTGTTATGCTATGTACATCTGAAGATTCATCATCTGACTCTTTATTTGTGCAACCAGGTTCATCCATAAAAACTGGTTCTTCCTGTTCTTTTTCTACTCCTATTTCTTCAAGCCAATCTTTGAGAGGCTCTTCTTTTCCTGCAAGTGAATGTTCTTTGATTTTTGGCATTTGAACATGCACTGCTGTTTTGCGAGAAGAATGTTTAGATGAAGTAGATGCTACTTTATCTTCTTCAGTACGCAGGGGCTTTCTTCTTTGAATGAAAACCTTTTGTTTAATAGGAGGTTCTACTGTTTTACCTTTTCTTTCTTTCTGTTCTTCTTCAGAACTATCTTTACCAGTTTGTGAGACTCTTGTCTTTTTTACATACATTCTGACCTTTTCTAGCTTCTTAGATATAGATTCTAAAAAGGCTTTATTTTCTACATCAGCAACCTTTCTTGATGATTCATTGATTTGCTGATCTCCATAAATGTGGGTCAGATAATTATCTTGATGTTCTAGTGTAGAAGAAATTTTCTTTACACTGGTATGTACTTGAGTCACATCATAATTTACACTGGTAATATCATTTGTTAAGGTACCACAGTAGTGTTCTATATTCTTGAAAACACTAAAATGCTTTTGTTGATCTTCAAAAACTATTTCTAACTTATTTACACAATCAAGAGATTGATCGACAGAGTATCTAATATCTACAGCCATGTCGTCAATGTTTTCTTGAGCAGAGGTCATCCATTGGGCCATCCAATTTCTTTGTGCCTCTGAGTTCTTTCTGCTTCTTTCCCAAATCTGTATGAAGTCTTGCTTCATATTTTCCCCATGATTTCTTATCAGGATTTATCATTGTGAAGCTTTCTGAAGCAGGCCATCTACCTGGTTCGTGGCTTACTATTTCCTGTTCCTGATTATTTAATTCCATCTTGTATTTATGTTTTTTCTCAGAACTAGCCCGAGGGAGTTTGTTCTTTGGAAGGCGTTCCTTCATCATACATCCCTTTTCTGCCATCTTAGTGAGCTTAATGCCCTTTCCTTTCTGACTTGCTTCTTGTTCTGTTTTGGGAGTCAAAGATAATCTTTGGCTAACAGATCGGGCCAATTTATCCAATAATATTGGATCTTTGTCAAAATCAGAAATTGTGGCTGAACTAGTCCTTGGGATTTGGACAGATGGTTGTTTGTATCTAGGGAAATGATTTAAACCAATTGACTCTTCAGGATTATAGTCAATGAATGGCTTATTGGACGTACTGGGAAAGTTATGTGACATGGAATAAGATCTAGGCAGGGAGTGGGTTCTGTTACTTGATGAGGCCTCAGGTTGGGTGAACATTGTAGTTTCAGGTAAGGCCTGTAAGTCAATGCTGGCAATTCGTCTACTTTGTTCTCTAGGCTTATCTGAGAATAACCTATGAGAAGAGGTAGGGAGATTCTGGAACTGGGGCTGAGTTTGGTTGATCAATTGTTCAATAATAGGGAATCCTATTTCGAACCCAGTTGAATCTATGTGTCGACATAATCGTCAACATTAGCATTGGCTTCTGTATAACTTACCCCCGCCGGAAAAATGGAAGGAGGAAAAATAGTGTTAAGCAACCTATACACACATCGGCCACCTACAGTAGCATATACAGATCAGGTTGTAAAACTACTCCTTTAACTTGTAATAATAAACAAAATGCAGTTTGGACATATTTGTCATCAAGGTTGATGGTAAAATTTGGTCTGACAGACATTCTAGCATCACCACCTTTGTTTTCGTCAGTCTTTTTGACTAAACGACCTTTGAATTGGGCTATGACAGCTTGATCCCATATTCTACACCGAGTATCTATTAGGGTAGCAAAATATTCAGCACCTATGTCAAAATTAAAATGAGGATGGAGAATAATATCTACTAATGAAAAATGGACATGAAAGAAACCTTTACTTTTCCATATCTACTAATGAAAAGAATAATATCTACTAATTAAAATGTGATCATTTGGCCAGCCATATGATTGTAAAAATCCTACAAAGTTTTTTCATGGTGTATTTTCACAATAATAAAGGAAATATTTAGGTTTTTCCATGGATTGCTGAGTAGATTCATTTAATATTCTAGAAATTCATTTATCTTTGAATGCATGTGTAGAACCTAGTTTACTTATGCATTTTAAGGGGTATAGTCTTTAGTGAAACCTTAATTAAGGTTTCATGAGATCTCAATCATTATATGTTTTGAATGAATTCATGACTTTGTTGCCCTACTGGAATTTATACCAATCTGCTATTGTATCCACTTCTCATCACCTCAACACATTAAAAAAATTCAATCATGATAATTTTATTTCAATTGTGATGTATTAGGTTTTTCCAAGCCTCCATGTATGAGGGCATAACAACAATAGGAATTTTTCATCAATATTTTATACACTCTATATGGTAATCCTTCTTTGCTATATAATGGTCCATAGCTTTTCATTTCTAAACTAGCACATAGATAGATTGTGAAAACCAAAATAGGGTATATCATGTAATGGATATGGTTTGTGGGAAGGTAATTGTTTGGTCCCAACAATATCTTACAACTCATAACCTTAAGGACTACCCCCTTGGTCTTATAGAACCAAAAGTGAAAGAGGTCCTACCCACCTCAATAATTGGCTCTTAGTTTCCCAATATAAATATAGGTGGTAATCTTCTTGGTTTTGACACCTCTAGCACTTGGGAGACTATCCATCTTTAGGGGATTGGGACTTACAACTCTTATCACCAAAAACTTGGTGTCATTGTCTAGGAAAATTAATTCAATGTTAAATTTGAATATCCAAGTTAATCAATAACCAAGGTGTAGCCAATAAAATTGGACCTTTGTTAATACTCTCTAAATACCTTATTGATATAAAGGTTGATTTCTCCTTATTTGAGGAATGGTGACTCTATCCAGGATAGACTCAAAAATAATTTGTAAAAGTAAGAAGTCAAAAATGGATAGAGGACAGTAATCCAAAGGTTAATAAATGCCTCATGTGATCCCCTAATGTGAGGAGATGATAGGATCAATGGAGAACTAAGAATCTAGGTATATCATCTTTGCATAATTTTCAAAGTACTAAAATACTAAGTACTTCAAAAATTAAAAATGCATTGAAGTATTATGATCACTATACCTCAAATAACATCTAACAATAGGATTAGAATTAGTAGGAGAACCCTTAGGCCTAATTATAACAGGCCTAGAAATGAAGCAAATTTTAATATAAGAAATAAGGCTACATCCTAGGATCTGCATACAAAGAATGTAGACATGAATTTTCCTTTACCTTCATGTCTAAGGAATCCAACAAGAAATTGACATAAAAATCCTCTCAAGCCTCATCTCAAGAAATTGAACAAGAGTTACAAACTTTATTCCACATTGATTCAAATCTAGCTACTCAATCAAAAAATGAATGTAGGGAAAGAGAATTGGATTGGCATATTGATCTAATCAACCAACTTATACAAAGGAAATGCGAACTAGAAGAAAAAATGGAGTTGGGATGAGCTCAAATTGCTCAAAAAGACCAACAAGTGAACAAAAATCAAAAAATTTCTCAACAAAATGGAAATCAAAACAATGCACAAAATGTTCCAAATCCGTAGATGCATAATATGCAACAAAATCAGCAAAACCCCTAACAATAATATTTGGGACAAAATATGGGGGTCAACTGGTTGGATGTTGTGGATATGGTTGTTGATATGTGGTTGTCATTATTGTCAACACTATTAGCATTTGGTGCATTGAAGACTGTATATGTTGAGGATATTGAGAAAATTGTAAAAGAAAGTATTTTTGGTTCCCAGTGGAACTGTGCAAGTCAAGAAGGCGTTGTGTTCTATACGTTGAAGATTATTTGATGTGGATTTAAGGATTTATTGTTGAATGCTTCTAGATCATCTACTGGAAGTTTCAGAGGTCCACGTAAAGTTTTGAGTATGTTATGGACTGACAGTATGTTACTGGTCTCTGTCAATGTTCCTGAATGAAGTTTGTGTAATTCTTGTTCTCTTAGTTGTTGCGGATACTTCTCTATTGTTTCTTGGTGTTCTATGGTGTCTCTAGATCATTCTCTATCTTTGTGGTGTGTCCACATTATTTTGAGAGTTCATGGTTGAAAATATTTGTGCACATGTTTGGTTTCTCTTATTTCTGGCTGACATGTTGGTGGTAGCGTGTGTGGATCTTTGAGGTGCAATTAATTAAATTCTTTTGTGTTGGAGGTATTAATTTGGGTCTCCACTATGTTGTGGCCGACCTTGGTGGATTCGCATTAAAAGTTTATTTGTAAATTTGGGCCGACACTACAAATATATTTTATTTTTTCTCTGGACGACGAGGTGGTGATGAAATCTCCTGTAGCAGATATATAAGAGTGTTTATGTGATCGATGGAATGTTTGCTTCATGTGCTCCTATGTGTGTATGTTTGAATATCATTTGGTTGCTAAGCAGAGTGTGAAGAAGAATGTATGAAGTGTAAATAAGTGTTGAGCTTAATTGGAACTGTAATCAGGCTTGTGAAGAAGTTATTTTCTCAGTTCACAAATCTTGGATGGTTTTAATCCAAACCCTATTGTTGGATAGTGAGTCCTCTTTTGTAATTGAGCAGTGAGCTCTAGGTAGTGTTCCTGAATGCATGTGCATTCCCCTTATTATTTCTTTTATACTTATAGTAGAGTATAATCTTGTGGACTAACATCCTCCGTGGTTTTTCCCCAACATGGTTTCCACACAAAAAAATTGTGTTATTTGTCTCTCTGATGTGTTGATTGTTTATGGTTATTTGTTTATTCAATAGATCTGAGATTAAGTTAAGGTTAAGAAGGAAATTTTTAGTTTCTGTTACAATTGATTCACCCCTCCTCTTAGTTGTGTGTCCTTATTTTTCCAACAATTGGTATCAGAGCTAGTTCCTCTAAAGAAAGTCTAATAGCTTGAGGAGATCCAGGATGGCAACAAAATTCAAGAAGGACAGTCCTAGATTCGATGGCTCTAACTATTCATTGTGGAAAGTTAGGATGCAATGTCACTTAATGTGTATTGGTGATTCTATCTGGAAGATTACTAAAAATCAATATGTCATTCCTCAGAATGGTCCCTCCACTTCTGATGAGATCAAGGATGTTGAAAGCAATATCAGGGCTATTGAATCGTTGGTGAGTTCCTTGACAGATTCAGAGATGGCTAATGGGGTAGGTCTGAATAATGCTTATGAAATGTGGATGAAACTGGAAACTTTGTATGAAGGAGATGCATAGGTGAAGATGGCTAAGCTAAAAAGCTTGAAAGGAAAGTATGAGAACCTGAAGATGGGTGAAGATGAAAATATCACTTCTTTTATGTAGAGAGTAAATAAGATAGTGATGGGTATTACATGTGCTAGTGGTTCTGTGGATGAGGATGAAATTTTGGCTAAAGTACTTAGATCCTTGCCTCCCTCCTACAAAATGAAAGTTCATGCTATTGAAGAATTCATATCAGTAAACAAGTTGACAAGAGATACGCTGATTGGGAAACTTGTTGCTTTTGAGATTAGTGAGTTTGGTGAATCCACACCAAAGACTGAATCTACATTTAAGGCTACTATGTCTGGAAGCAACAGAAAAAGATATAGTCCAGGAGAAAGTTCCAGGAAGGTATCAAAGTATGATGAAGAACTAAAATAGCTCGAAGATAAAGAAAGAGAAGTAGAAGAACTGAAAGCACCGATTGCAAAGCAAGAAGGAAGAGGAAAAGGTAAGTATGAAGATATATTACCTATTAAATGTTTTTCATGTAGTAAAATAGGTCATTTTGCATCAAGATGTCTTGAAAGAGTTCCTAGATCCAAACCTAAGAAGTCTAGATTTCTGAAGAGATGCTACTTTGCTAAAGAAGTAGTAACTGATGAAGAATCTGATAAAGATAATGGAAGAGAAGATGATTGGGCTTTCATTGCTACTATGAATAAATATTCAACGAGCTCCCTTCGGGTGTATTTTACTCTAGGTATCGGCCTATGCATCACAGGAAATCCACTTGGCCTTTTGTCGAGGTCTGCTTCCCCCTCCACATGTCTACTCTATGCTCCCTGAGGGTTTCCCTTCCTTTGCATCTCGAGAATCCCCACTATACTTCCACGTGTTGTAGCTACGAGCCATTTTTTATTGTTCCTTTTTGCTTCCTCATTGAGCTCCGCTCGAGTGCCACGAAGCTCTCATTCCCAAAGAAATTTGGTAGGCCCCACAATTTTTGTCTGCGATGCACTCATGCTACGTGTCTACTCTTTGCAAATCTTTCAGTGAGAGGATGAAATAACGACCGCGGGCAGTGAAATACTACCACGTGTCTCTTTTGCACCCAGTCGATGAACATTTCCTCCACTTTTGGATAGAGCTCTGCCCACTCAACACATGTAGCTTTGGCACAAGTCTTCAGCGGCAAGAGATAAAGGTTCACATGGGTAGTGAAATGTTCCCACATTCCTATTCAGCGGATCTTGTATGTGGGAGATGAATCAATTGAACCAAATGTTGTGATTGGCCACCGCATGTCATAATCATTTGCACGGGATGGTGACACTTGTCTGTTTAACCTTGTCAGGACCACTGCCATCATTTGCAGGAGATACACCTAAGCCTAGAATGACCAGATGCTTTGTTTTGAATCTTTTCTATTGCAACGGCTTAGGGAATATTCTTATTTTTGCATCATTGTCAGGGATCACGAAATATTTTCTATTGCTTCTCTCTGAAGCGGTGAGAGTTTTCTAGTATATATACTTTTCTTTGTTGTGAGAAAAGGGTCCAGAATTTTGAAGGAACACTAGTTTGAGGAAAAGATGCCAGGCCTTTATTACTATTTTATTTTATTGAAAAATACTTTCAGACTGTGTCAATTGTTTTTCCTTTCTATTCTTTCATGCTATTTGATTAAACTGTAAACTATGTTGCAATTGTCTAGAAATTCCATTTGAAAACTTCTATATACATTGAATGCAAGTTTGTTGATCAAGATTATGTCTAATGACTCTTCTTAGTAGTAGGAATGTATGCAATGTTATTTTATGTAAAAAATGGATTGTCTCTGCTTTAATTTTTAGTTTCTGCTTTTCTAGAACACTACAAATACCAATCAGGCCCTTAGATCTATGATTTATCGTGCCTATCATTAAGTCTTGGTGCATCGCCTTAGGTTAGAATTTATTTTATTATATATCTATTTCCTTTTCCCTTTCCAAAACCCCATTATAGAAGAAGTCGGCTTCTCTAAAAACTTGAAGGTCACTCAGTTTAGCACAAAAGGTCCCCCATAAACTGAGTTTCCCATAAGACATTGTTACCTTCTCAAATTGTGGCATGAACAATTTGTTCTTATTTTGGCACGCCCGGTGGGACTGAGCTTAAATGAATTTGTGCTTTAGAAGGGTGTATGAGCCATCGGCCTGTAACTAGATTCCAAACCACAAGCAACCTCGGTTTACTAGTACCTCCACTAGGAACAGTGCAGGCAGCAAATTAGTTGGTAACCATTTCACTCCTGCCACTCATTCCTCTAACCATGTTGCCATCTGCCAATAGAAATTATGTGGCATGGGACGTTGGAAGTCCCCTAGTAGCCCTAGTAGCACCCGCTATCTAGGGTGCTATCTCGGTTTCAGCTATGAAAGCTATACTCAAGTTTACCAGAGATGGCTCAAGAACACCCGTAGAACATCTGCAAGATGTGGCAAATGTGTGTCTGGTGCATGGGATCACAGTGCAAAATTTAGCTCTAAGGCTTCTCGCTGCGTGTTTTAAAGGAAAGGCACTGGATTGGTACCGAACATTGTCACCTTGCACTATTCGCACCTGGGATGAGCTCGGAGATCCGTTCTATGAGAGGTTCTCAAATGATGAAGATCATTCTTCACTGTATTATCAACTATTTGTCATAAAATGAGCTCCCCAAGAGGCTATGATGAACTTCAATGCCTGATTCCACATGAGTTGGCAGAGGATCCCTATTACTATATGCTCGACTCCTGAGTTAGCGTTCATATTTTATCTAAAGTCCATCAATCCTGACATTTCTATGATGATCAAGTCTTTGGGAGGAGCTACTCTACCAGATGCTTACGGTATTGTTTTCAAAGTCGAGAATCATTTGATAGATTGTGGAAAGTTGCCTCCTCGGCCTATCATGCAGATATTTCCTGAGATATTGATACCCGCACAAGAAGTCGCATCAACTAGCACGCCTACAACTCCCCAATCAATGTACACATATGTGGCAGCACCACAAAATGTCGCCTCTACATCTGGTTCTTCCAAAGATGAAATGAGTGATCTTAAAGAAATGTTGTGGACTATGGAAAATGACATAACCACCCTCAAGCAAAACTAATCAACATCTCTAAATCCTGCCTATCATAACTATCAAGGCGGGCGGCCCTCATATCAGCAGAATCAATACCAAGGCGGTTCCCGCACTAATCCACCAGCTCCGACAGTCAACCAAATGATGTTGATGCCTACTTTGCTAATGAGCGCTTCACCAAGCTCAAGTAGGGAATTAATTGCGGAGTAGAATAACCTCATTGATGACATCAATATGTGGTGCTTCCCTTGCAGTGATGCACATATGCCCTAGAACTGTCTACGTGGAAATTTATAAAAAAAGGTGGTGGAGCAACACAGCCAAGGTGCAACGCCAGACCACGAAGGTTATGTATATGCCTCGCCACAAATGGAGAGTTCATTTCTTACCATGCAAATACAAGGGATGTCTCTAGAAAAATAATCTGACATCGCTCCTAATCATGCGCTCTTCTCATGGATGAAGGAAGAAGAAACGGTGTTTGCTAATGATACATCCATGTCCAAAACACCGCAAGTGCAATCTAAATATAACACTCACTCAAAGAGGAGATTTACCGGCGAGTCAGTTCTTCCGCATCTAGCCATCCCGCAACTTAAAGGTGCTTTCAATTAGATACCTAGCACTTCCACTGCATCGTTGCCATCTCAACTACGGAAGGAAATTATCATAACAAGAGAAAAGGAGCAGAAACCTCCAATTTTTCCACCTTTTAATGTGGTAGAACAATTGAAGAAATCATCCGCTAATGTGTCTCTATGGGAAATTCTAGCTATCCCAAAGCAAAAAATGTTGTTACAGAAGGCACTTCAAGTAGAGGTCAGTGCAGCGCCAACAGAGCAGTTAGTCGATGTAGAGGCTGTTAATCAACTATCTTCGGCTAAAGTCCTTACGAAAAACACAAAAGAATTCCCTATTGAAATTAGAGATAAGTCGAAGCCCCAACCCTTCTTCTTAACTCTCATTATAGGGAAGAAGTTATTGCACAATGCTATGATTGATTTTAGCGCTACCACTACGGTTATGCCTAAACAAATAGCCAAAGCTTTAGGACTCGGCTATGAACCTATGAAAAGGGGAGTAATGCAGCTTGATGGGAACAAAGTTGAAACCATAGGTGTCATCAAGGCACTTCCTTTAACTCTATTTTCTTTCCCTAGTATCACAGTATTGTAAGACACTATGATCATAGATGTTCCTCCCATGTTCAGATTCTGTCTATCCTGATAATTTACTTCAAAGGTGGGCAGATACCTATCCCTGGATTGGTCACATCTGATTCTCAGAACCAAGCATGACACAAAAATGAAGATAGAATCAGAGGCTTTACATTCTAAACATGTAGCAAATGAAGCCCAGATGAATTTTGAAGCCACACATACCTCTATCACCAAGCAATAAATGTATTGTGTTGAATTACTAGAGGAAGAAAAGGTGACCGGAGATCAGGATGATCAAGAAGATGTTATATTGAGTGAACACATGGACACTGACCCTTTCAACAATTATCATGCTACAAGATTGGGCACCTACGTAATTTATGATGAAGACCAAGTTCTCCCAAAGGTTGCCAAAGAGTTTGAAGGTGGCCAAGCACCTAAGCTATGGACGTTGTACTTTGACGGAGCAAGAAGTAAAGTAGGTGTCAAAGCAGGGATATGTTTAATATCCCCACAAAATGAAAAAATACTAAGGTCTTTTTTCTTCCAGTTCACTTGTTCGAATAATGAAGCCGAACATGAAGGATTAGTTCAAGGTTTGAGCCTTGCGGAGCGAATGGGCTATGTGGTCCATTTTTATGCGTGTTAAATATGTAAAAACAAATAAATCAAACACACCAATAAGACATTATATCAAAAATAGAATATTAAAATAATAGAGATGCAAACTCAATATCCTATTATCGATGTCATACTATCGTCCTCTATCTCCAATGTTTTCGTTGATTCTAGCTAGCTCTCAGATAGTGTGCTAGGCTCAACAAACAATCTTCCTAGAGAAAGAGATTGAATATGAAATGCATGAAATTATAAGACATGATTATTCTAATGCTAGACATGATTGCTAAAATGAAAGATTATGATGATGCTATGAGTACTAGTGCTGATAATGACAATGCTAAGATGCTAGAATGCTAGAATGTGATTAATCTCTAATTCATCTGTTGTGTGTTGTAAACATTGCTTGGATTTGTAGTGCTATTTATAGAGTTTTCAAAAGCTTTTGATTGGCTGATATGATCAACAATTGTGAAAATTCTTGGCAGATCAAATGGTTGAAGATGGACAAGATTGAAGAAAAATAGAAGAAAACAAAAAGCAATATTTGTTTTCTTTTCAGAAAAAGAGGTAAGATAAGATGATAAAGATGAATTGTAAAAATCATCTTTTTGTGAGATTATGGAAATATTTTGAAGAAGATAAATAATGAATTATTAAATTCAATTATTCATTTATAGGTGACATGGAGATTTTTCTTAAAATAGAATATTTACCCCAGATTTGAAGAATAATGGAAGATTTCATAGTTAAATAAAATATTTAATTATGATTTTGAAAAAATATGGAAGATATTTAATTAAATAAAGATATTTAATTAAACATTTTAAGAAATGGTATGTAAATGAAATTAATTAAATAAGATATTTAATTAACTAGAAGAGGAATTTGAAGAGAAATGTCTAAATTTAATTAAATCAAAAAGACTTAATTAAATTCAAAAAGTGATAATTAATTAAAATAAATAAAGTGTATTTATTTAATTAATCAAGTGGACATATGAATGTGAAATAATTAAATAAAAATCAATTTATTTAATCATGATAGAAGAATAAAATGAATGAACAATATAATTAAATTAATTAAATTTAATCATATGTAGAAGACTTTAGAGAAATTAATTAAATAATAAATATTTAATTAAATGCCAAGATTAATTAGACATGACTAATTTTATGCATATACATTTTTCCCCTCTTTGAAGTGATGTGTGAAACACATTGCTTCAAAGAAAATATTCCTACTTTTGAAAGAAATTTTGCCCCTGATCTGAAAAATGTGGCTGATATGCCCCTGATTTGAACCTGATATGTTTCTGATTGGAAGATATTGCTAGTGTTAATTATGCCCCCTCAGGAGGTAAATCACTGATGATGATATCAGTTTTTTTTTTTTTTTATATAAAGGGTAAAAACTTTATTGAAAATCAGAACAAAGCATTACATAATAGCAAAGGGCCAAAGCCCCAGGAACCAACAGAAACCACCAGAAAAGCCAGGAACAAAATCACCCTTCCCCAATACCACTCCCATCCTCAGCAAGAATCCTCTCCAAATCCTGACATAACTCACGAGAAACCTGCTCCCACCCATCGATCTTCCCACCATCTATATTCTTCGATGCCCATTTGGCCAGACAATCAACTGCCCTATTCCATTCCCTTGGAATATGGACAAAAGACACCGACTCCATCAAAGAGCTAACCTATAATATTTGTTGCACCATCATAGCCAACTGCCAGCTAACATCAGAAATCTTCTTTACATCAAGTAAATTGACCAAGACCTGAGAATTAGATTCACAAATAACCTTACGCCACCCTAAAGCATATGCCCGCTTCAAAGCATAGAGGATAGCCAAGCCTTCCATCCTGTTGACAGTCTGTATCCCTTCATTAGCGGAAAAAATAAATACCACCAATCCTGAAGAATCCCTACCAACCTCGCCAATCCCAGCGGGTCAAGGATTTCCCCTAGATGAGCCATCTATATTAATCTTCAGAAAGCTAGCCGGAGGGGGCAACCAACTCCCCACCCTTTGAACTTTTTGCTTCACATGCCTACCTCTCCTGACGCATGCAGATGTCGAAGATAGCCCCTGAATGCCCAACTAATCAACTAGCTCAGCATCTCCTTTCTCTAACGGCAGCACAATCTCACCTTTAGCTTCGACCGTCTCCTGGATCATTCCCACAATTCTAAACCAAACCTATTGAATCCCCAATTTTTCACCTTGAAATATTCTCTGATTCCTTTCCAACCAAACTTTCCA
>VDFB02217461.1:0-45752 GCA_007258455.2 Sequoia sempervirens
AAAACCAAATATTGTCGAAACTTGGATAGAGCATACATGATAGCTAGCATGTCTTTGTCATAGATAGAGAATCAGTTTTTTGATTCTTCCAATCTCTTGCTTTCAAATGCTATGGGATGTGTTGTGACCTTTTCACACATCACCCCATTGCAAATGGGGACCCCCTAATTTTTGCTTCGTTTGGGTCTTTTGCCTTGATTTTGGTTGGTTTTTCTTGTTGTCTCTCTTTTGTTTTGTCTGTCTTTTCGGGGATGTGCCCGTCTTTGAGCTTGAAATTTTAGCTAAGTCTGAGAATTAGGGTTTTGAATCTTCCGGTCAGTTTGAAGTCAAATGGAGTGAATAAATTGAAATTTGAGCTTGGCATTGCAATTAGTAAGCTTCCAGCAGGTCCCCAACAAAATTTCATTGGATTCTAACAACTTACTATTTTTAGTAAGTGTTCAATTTGGGGCATTTTCTTAGCACTTTTGAAGTTCTATCTATCACACTACATCTGCGACACATAAGGCAATTTGTCTTCAAAATTTGAGCCAGATCTGAAAACTTTCTATTTTTAACAAATATCATCTTCAGAAGCAGATTTTGGGGTTTACATGCAAAGTTTTTTAATGCATGTCTAAAGAATATTTTTGGGTTTTCTGAGACCTACGCGATGATATAACATGCAAGATGAGATGAGAACTTTTAGCACTCAGTCTTCGGAGGCTATTTTTAGGGTTTGCATGTTGGAATTTTCTACGCATGTCTGGACATTCTTTGTGGGTTTTTCGAAAGCTTCGTAGTGGTGTAACATGCAAACCAAGATTGGGACCTTTTTCAAGAGCTATCTTCAAAGGCTATTTTTAGGGTTTGCATGCAGGAATTTCCAGCGCATGTCAGGTTATTTTTTATGGGTTTTTCAAGAGCTATGTAGTGACGTGACATGCAAGATGAGTTGACTACTTTTTCAGGGACTTACTATTTTTAGCAGGATCACTCCGGCAGTTGCCCAACACTTCTTCATTACAAACGAGGCGACACGCAACAGAAACAGGGTCAAACGGAGATCATTTGAGCGACATGCAAGTCAGATTAGGGTTTCCAGCTTCGGGACCCAAAATGATGGGTCAAATGTCAAAATCTCCGAAAACCGGTGTATCCCACTGCGATCAATATCTCTTAAGCTATCCACTGGTAAAATTTGAAGGCAATTCGAGCACTTACTATTTATAGTAAGTCACTCCAGAAACAGGCTATAAATAGCAAGTTAGCATGAGATGGCAATGTGAACAGATCAACTAGGTCATGAGGATTCTATGGCGCGAATTCCAAATCAATCAAAGCTTCAGAGGAGTGAAAACCAGAGACTTACTAAATATAGTAAACAGGAGCGAGCAAGCCAAAAAATGTCTAAGTCTGAGAAAGTTCCTTCACCCCCTGTGAAATGCGCCCAAGATGAGGCTGGCTGAAGGATGGAAAAGGTTTCAAATGCTAAAATTCCTGCTTGACCCCTCAAATGCGCCCTCAAGGAGAGATAGTGATGAAGAAAATTCTAAGGCATGAAAATTCCTGCAAGACCCCCTAAATGCGCCCTGTCATGAAGAGAGGTGAGGAAAATAAGTTTGAGAGGTGAGGAAAATAAGTTTAAGTCATGAAGATGTTCCTGCTCCACCCTTGAAATGCGCCCATGACTGGCAGAGCATGAAAAAAAAAATTTCAAGTCTGAGAAACTTCCTACTTGACCCCTCAAATGCGCCTTCATCAAGCAGAGGTGATAGAAAAATGTTTAAGTCATGAAAAGTTCCTCCTCCCACCCTCATATGCGCCCAAGTCATCTTGCCTTGGAGGATGAAAAGTTTTCAAGTGATGGAAATTCCTGTAGGGGCCTTGAAATGCGCCCATCTTGAAGGATTGACTTGGAAAATGTTCTAAGGCGTTCAAAAATTCCTTCACTACCCCCTAAATGCGCCCTAGTTCCAAGAGGGTGAAGTGAAAAGGTTGCTAAGTGTTGAAAGTTCCTCCTCCACCCTCTAAATGCGCCCATGTTAAAGTTGACTGAGAAAAACGCCTAAGGCATTAAAACTTCCTGTAGCCACCCTCAAATGTGCCCAAACAAGCAGGGAAGAAGACAAATTTTAAGTTTCCTTGACCCCACCACATATGCGCCCAAGGAAAGAGGAGAAAGAAACACCCACAAGGCATATGAGATTTTTCTAAGTGTTTGAAATTCCTGTTGACTCCCTTGAATGCGCCCAACTTGGAGAGGCATGGATAAAAGTTGTTAAGTGTTTGAAAATTCCTACAAACCCCTTCATATGCGCCCAGCCTAGGAAGATGGAGTTGAGGAAATTTTCTAAGGCAAGTGAACTGGAAGCCACCTCATGGAAATGTGCCCACCTTATGAAGAGGAAGTGAAATAAATTTCTAGGTGTTGGTAACTGGCAGGCCACCCATCAAAATGCCCCTAGCCTGTGATGGAAGAGGTTTAAGGAATTTTACCAAGACATTGAAATGTGAAGCAGACACCCCAGATACGCCCAAGGTTGAAAAGGTCAAGATGAACATTACTAAGGAAATGTTTTTATAAGGTATAAAATTCAAAAATTAAATGTCCCCTTTCGTAGTGATACACATGAATTCTACATTTTATGAGGGGAATTTTCTTTTGGGTACTGGACATTTTCAGTAAGGAAATGATTTTGAAATCTTCCACACCTCACTGGAGATTTTAAAGTGAAGATTTTTACTCAGACACCTGCTTGAGGAAATTTTCTAGAGGAAATAAATTATTTCTAAGGCAGATGGATTGGAAATTTGGCTAAGGCAAAAGGGGGATATCATGTTGGTTGGAAAATTTTCTAAGGCAGAGGGAAATCAAAACACACCCTTCAAGGGGTGCCCTCAAGACGGATGGATGAAAATTCTAAGAAAGACTTGTCTGAGTTAAATGTGCCCATCATAGAGAAGGAATTTGAAAAATTGGCTAAGTCAGAGGAAATGAAGACACAAAGGTCTAGAATGCGCCCAAGCTTACATAAGGCATTATGAGCCAAAATCAACATGGATGAGAGAGTTTTCTAAGGGAAGAGATATGGAGTTTAGGACATGATGTGTGCTCTAAGCAAATTGAGGTGAAGATAAGTTAACATGTGATATTTGCTAAGGATGGAAGAATCAAACAACACCCTCTAAACGCGCCCTCAAGATGGATGAAAGTTTCTAAAGCATCAAAAATGAGCATCAAGGAGGATACATGGTCAAAGTAGGCCTATGATAAAAGAGTATGAATAAAGCAAAGAGAAAAATGATGAACCCTATCAGATCCAGAGATCACTCAGACTTCGGAGATCAAAACATGGATATCAGGTAAGTAAAGTGGATTTATATTATAAGGTGTTTTAATGCTCTTCCTTTTGTTTATTTTGTAGGATGAATGTCGGGACCAAAGTGGGAGGACTTGAGGTGATGGAGAAAACACCCCAAAACAACAATGCAACCTTGGAAGAGATGAAGTTACGTGATTCAAGCTCCTCCATGATGTCTCATTTGCGCCCAAACCATGAAGAGAGATGTTATCAGAAATGGCTAACTGTTGCACCCAACGCAATCAGGCGAGTGGCAAGGAGAAATGATTGAACCCAAGACAAGGAAATCTTTCAAGTGAAAGAAAAGATGAAGGCCTAGGCGTTGGAGACTGACATCATGACAGATTGAAGAACAAAGTAGAGAAATTCTCCTTAAGTGTAAAGTCCTTCGATGACCCAAAAGATGTTCTCCAACGTGCTTCATGCAACTCAAGATGCAGTGGCAAGAAGGAGGAAAATCACCATCAAACAGGATAAAAAGTTACAGCCTTGAGGTTTCAGATTAAGAACGTGCCTACCATACCAGTCCAAGGAGTTGAAGCAGTGGCGACCAGACTCATCCAGTTTGTAGTCAAGAAGAAGAACAAGAACAATGCGAACACGTTTCCAGACAAGAATCTTCTAGAAGATGGTGGACATTAATTGCTCATTTATTACCCCACTCCTCTTGGTGGCTGTTTTTAGGGTTAGGGTTTATGTGGCTTGATCTGAGCCCTTCATTGCAATTGAATCTAAGTCATCCATTGGACTGGGCCAACTATAAAAGGGGCATCCCCCCTCATTTGTACTTCATTAGATTAGATTAGACATCAGACTAGAGAATAGAGAAGAGAGATTGATAGTATAGCTTGGCATAGTTTGTTAGCATAGCATAATTTGGAGGAGAAGGAAAGTTTTCCTTTGAGAACTTTGTAAGAAGTTGTTGTGGAAACTATCATAATAAAAAGAGCTTTCATTGATGGTGAATTCGTCTTTTGTTATGAGCCGCTAGCAAGATTTCTTCACCCCTTCTACTTCAAGAAGCTTAGATTAGAGTAATTTTCGTTTTCATGCAAGTAGATTTTAGTTGTGGATTGTGGTGTTTAATCAAGGCAGCTTCGTTTTAATCCATACCACTAGCAGCTTGCTAACGGCCAGTTTGCCTTGTGTGGTCAACTGGAAAACTTTGTAAGCTTAACTGCGGTTATGATTCACGTCTTGGCATGCGTCGTTTTGATGGTGTCTTCATGTTGAATTGTGACTTGAACACTCGTTGCCACTCCCTTGAAGATTGCACCGACTTTGTATAAGCTGTCCAAAGCGAGGCGAAGCAGACTCTAGTTGAAGTCTGCTGAAATTGATCCCAAGTCCTACTTTAGGCTAGAACTTAGACTTTCTAAAACCCTGCACTCATTTCAATTCAATACATTTCGGGTTAGTTTTAGGAAACACGTACCTCATTGCCAAATCATCTGTATTGCAGGAAAATCCCCTTCCATCATTAATTTGTTGTTAGCTACCAAGTACTTCTGAACAATTGTAAAAGTCCCCTTGTGAAAACAGCAAATCACAACGAACCAACTAAGGGTATTCCATCGCATTATCGGAAACTTGGAGTTGAACGTACGATCTTTCTCGCAATCTTAGCGTATGGAACACTTTGATCAAGAGAGAATGGAGTAGCCTTTGGATACTTTGTTCTGCTGATTGGTGCGATCACAAAAATCACCTCAACACGATGCCCCTTCTATACCATGAGAGCTCTAATTACCTCTCTTGAAACATTACATTCTATCACAAATGGTTGTCTAAAATTTAAGATAGCAAGAATAAGGAATGAACTCATTGCCTCCTTAAGTTTATCAAAATCTTTGAAATGATCCAAGTCTATTTTTTTCTTAAAACTTCTTATTTCTTCGCTCTAGCATTTCGTCAAACACTTGACATGGGCTTCACTATTTGAAGATTCTGAATGTGTTTGCTTTGGAAGTGTTTTGGTAAGAAATAGAATCATATAACATGCTCATTGCAATTCATTCTATTGGGTGAAAATTATGTAATCAACTTTTCAATAGATTACACAACTAGGACTTCAACCACAGCTATGTGAAATATGAATCTCTCCTCTCAGAAAAAGGAAGGTGCCCTTCTTACTGCTGACAAAAGCGATGGTAAAACAAATAAAGTAATTACACAATGTACACAATACTTACGAAGTGGGGGGGGTGTGTTACATTCATCCTTCTCTCTTTTTTCAGAGAAGATGTTTACAATACTTCACTGTTGGAAGTTCTCAATTCTTAATAACTTTAAACGATCAACTAGTAGTAATACCAATACCTCTATCTTGTCAAAGCAAAGTGTAGAGATACCAGAAGTAATTAATAATAAACAAGTAAAATAAAGGGGAAAGCTCACGAAGGCACAAAGTCGTTTTGTAGCTTTATCAATGGTGGATTTGTGATAGATGTGTCATTTGTCGCATTAGAAGCACAAAGTCTTCTTAGATGCAGGAATTCTTCGAACAGCATGAACAATTACAAGCGCAAAGCCTTGTAGATCATCCAACCAAAATATCCAAAGAGCGTGAATAATTACAAGCGCAAAGTCTTATAGATCATCCAACCATAGTTAACCAAAACACAAATGTAAATCTAAGTTAAAGATGTAACACAAAGTTTACATGAATTGCTTAGAGTCTTTCAGATATCACTTACTAATTACCACCAAAAGAGATCAATTCACAAGACTATCGAATCCAACACAAAGTCTGGCTTGCAATCTTCTTTATTGATCAAATTTTGTTCGCAAAGTATGAACACAAAGTTTCACAATCTGTTTCAAAAAGGGCAGCACTTCGTTGCAAAATACTAAAAGATCCTTAATACAATAGAAATCCCTCATATTTATAGAAAGAGAGATGAGCAAAATTAGGAAACTAACTTGAGAAAATCAAGGAAAGTTAGGTGAGCAATTCAAGGAGATCTCACCCAACTTTGACCAAAGTCAAAGTGTAATTTGTTTTCAAAAGATTACATCTCGAACTTGGTGCAATTACAATTTACAAAAAGACATAAAATGTCAGGAAATATTTACAAAATGCCTAATGGGAGGCATCAAAAATGTCTAACACTGGAGATCAGGAACCTTCATGTTTCCTTGCTTTGGGCACGGAAGTCTTCGTATTTCTTCTTGGTCTCCTGCACGAACTTCTCATATGGACCAACAATGTAATCCACAATGGTGTGAATTCTCGTGATCGATCTCATGGCAGATGAGTGAACCTTCTTGCACCTGTCAAGATGCGTTTTCAGGTTATCCAATGTGAGCCTTGTATCACAAATGACGTTCAGAGAGGCTTCTGAAAAGTCTGCGCTGTCAATCATCTTCATGATGGCTTCCTTGAAGATCTAGGATATTTCTATGGCTGGCAGGAAGATACGATTTTCCTCAAGAAGTTGTCCTCACGCATTGACTCATTCATGAACCAATTGAATTCAGTTTCAGAAGTGATATCATACGTCGGTGAAGACAGGCTAGGAATGGATGATGGAGGACTTGACAGTATATCAACCGTATGAATGCTTGTCACCGAGGGAGTATCAAGCAAGGTTGATGCTACAGGAATAGTGGATACCTCTACTACAGGAATGCATGTGGTAGGAATGGGTGATGAAGGAACAGGAGGTGGAGGAGTACTTGAATTTGGAGGGGTATGAGGAACACTGGAAATCACAGGCGATGACGTTCTGGGAATTTCCTCAACTACATTTTCAGATGGAGACATAGTTCTTTCTTGATCATGCCTGGGTTCCTGTTGATCACCCTTTTGTCTCTCTGATTCTGGTTCACCTTCGGAATCACCTTCAGATTCTTCTTCAAAATCTTCTTCAGACTCTTGCACACTTTCAGAAACTTCTTCTGCATCGGAGTCTGCTTTTGCTTAGTCTTCATCTTCAGCAGATTGGTCACTAGAAGTACCTTCTTCATCAGAATTTATCTCCTCTGAAACAGCCTTTTTACCTTTAGAGCGAGATGGATCAGAATCTGTGGTTTCTCCTTCTGGGACGGCCTGGGTATCTTTCTTGCCAACAGTAAACTTGATCCTGGGACCTCTTTGTGAAGAAGTGGGAACAGCCGCTAATTTATTTTTCATGCGGAGTTCTTGTTGTCGGCAAGCTTCTGCTTCGGATTCTTCTCCTTTCGAATCTGTTCTGAAACTTTTCATTTCAAAACCATGCTTGTGTAACCATTCTGCAGTAGTGGATAGGATTGGTGCCAATCTCTCTCTAATGCTAGTACTTTCTTTCCTAGACCATTGAATTGCAGGCAACGGCCTTTTAGAAACCTCTTGTTCATCATAGGCAGCATTCATGCTATCGCCAGGATCTGTAAAATCCTCTGGTAGGTCAGCAATATCAAGGTCTCTGATCTGCTGCACGGTCAACCTACAATAATCCATTTTGCGAATGGCTTCTTCATCTCTGCAATCAGCCAAGATGTCTTCAAAATGGTACTTGTGATGATGACCCTTTTGCAATAGCCTTCTGACGTCCCGGTAATCAAAATCAAACCTATATCTATAGGTCCTGATTGTCATGATTTGCATCTCAGCATAAACAAATTTGGCTTTTTGTACAGTTGGGATAGTATATCTGCCGATTGTCAGTGGGAACTTGAATCCACGCTTGTGAATATTTCTTCGTTCTTTGTGCACTGAAATCAACTGTCTGCACATCTCCATGAGAACCCACTTGTCCGAAGGATATCGTGGCAGCATGTAAGGGCAGCCAGTGTAGCACCCTACTCTCAAATAAGTAAATGTTGGGAATTGTAGAAATATGCATCCAACTTTACTTACCGCCTTATAGGCCTCATCAGATACCCTTCTCCTCTCGAGAGTCAGATCAAAATTGAAAAGCAAAGGTGTGAAGAAAGCATCAATAACCCGCCTAAAATGATGGAAGCTTTCCTTCAATTCCAGTTGATAGAAGAATTTATACACAGGTACCAGCATACGATTCCCTTTTGTGGATAGACCTGGATATTGCCTCATTACAGTTGTTGCATACACCAAATAAGAAGTCATATAGAATTTTAATGTAGAAAATGCATTGATCAGTTGCTCATGTATTTCATCGCTGATCTGTTTGCCCCAGTCAATGTGAACTTTTTGTCTTCTTATAATCCTGATGTATTCATACATCCAATCATGAAAAGTGGATGATTCAGGCAAGCCCTTCACTCTGCTTAAAATGTGATCATATCTTTGACATCATCTTTGAAATCACTTTGCAGGAGTCCCTTTGGCCATCTGGAAACAGTTTGCCTAGGCTTCTTCAACCATTGGTTATTTATTAGGTTTTTAGCCTTGTTGGGATCAACGTCAAAGACTTGTGCTTTTTGTATCGAAATGTCAATGTACTTCTCCATTTGAGGAACTTTAAACACAATATCAAAGAAGTCAGGGTTGAGTCTTAAAATCTCGTGCCCAGAAGAATCAATCACGCTTATGCTTTCCCTGATGTAGTGGGATGCCACTTGAAGGACAAATTCCGTATTGTGTGCAACAGTAGGGAACATAGCTACCAAATGCAGGTTACTGTGTACAATTGCTCTCATAGGATCAGGAAGAGGCTTCTTCTCAGTTTTCTCTGCAAAATCAACCAAGTCTTGATGACCAACCTCTGTGTCTTTTATTTCTTCCACCTTGGAGACCGCTACAATTGGCGGATAGACACCTTGATACTTATATTTTATTTTGCCTTTTTCTTTTGAAGAAGACGGAGGTTTTATGGCAGTCATCTGAGAGCAACTGAAACTTTGATCAATCAACTTTGAGGATTTTGAAAAGAGACTGCAAGATGTGGAGTCAGAACAAACGTTAGTCGTTAAATAGCATGGGAATGCGTGAGGTGAGCAATGACGATGAGCATGCATGGAGCGGATGACAAAGGCACGCAAAACGATGCACAAAGTGGACGGAAAGGGGTTTGAAACGAAATTGGCAAGTTTGAAATGTTTCGGAACAAAATTGGGAAAAGTGCAAGGGCGCTGAAAATCAGCACCCTTGCATTTTGAAGGAAGCTAGCTTTGGTGCAGGGGCGCTGAAAAACAGTGCTCCTGCACTTCTCAGTGTTGGGCAAAATTTTCATATCTTTGGGTGTAATGGCGCTAGTTTTTAGCGCAACTGCATTTGAAACATAAACTTGGAATCAAAAGTGAAATGATGTTAGAGGAAAGCGCCTTGACCATCTAGAAGTATGGAACACTTAAAAACACTACTTAGAAACCATAGTTCCACCGGACGCGTCCCCAAAATACCGTCCCCAAAGTCTCCTACTTGGAGAACGACGAGCATATGGTCGAGGATCCCTACCAACTACTGCTAAAGTAACTCGACACCAAGAATGTGCTTTCCAATCCAAGATGGAATGGGAGCTACCATATGACGGAGATGCTAAGAATTACAATGCAATTAAGGAAAATAAGCGGGAATGCTGAAAGTAAACTCAACACCCAGAATGTGCTTTCAAACCCGGAGTGGGAATGGAGCTACCATAGGGCGGAGATATAAAGAATTACAAAGCACTTCAGAATGTATAGTAATCGTTACAAAACATGATAAGCAAGATTAGAGAACGGCTGACAGTACTACTGTTCAGCTTACAATATGAAGAGAAATCGCCTGCCAAGAGCATAGAATTAGAACAATACAGCGTACATCAATTAAGAGGATTCTCCTTGCTTAACAAGAATGCCAAGACCCTTTACTTCACTCAAATACCAAACTGAATATTCAGTTTAAGACAGATCTGCACTTTAAAAAGGTAAAACAGCAACCTAGCACCACACAAAAATGATCATATCTCACTCATTTCTAACCCTATTGACGTGAAATCAAATGCAAAACATTCCAATGATGATGACAATGAAGATGGATCACAAAAACTTCTCACAAAGACCCCTATTTATTTTGCACGGCTTCCAAAGCACTTACAAAGTGAAATTGCCTGCAAGCAAGGGCGATTTACTTTAGATAATTCATAGACTTCAAATAAAATTCTGGAAACTTGCACAAATGGTCGCCCTACATAGGAAAATAGATTGGAACAGTACCCAGAACAATATTATTTCTGTTTCTTGAGTTGTGAGTAAAAACAACCTACAGCCATACAAAACCAGCAACTCTAAAATTGACAGAAAATACAATAACTCAACTACAAAATGTGAGAAGAACCAACTACAATGAAAGGAAACCAACTACAACTAAACCTCTCAACTAGTTGCTGTCTTTCAAGCAAGAAGAAGAGCCAAGCTAGGAGGCTTACATTCCTCGAAGCAATCCCAAAGCCAATCCGGCAGCATAACTTTGCAAATTCATTAGATCAACAAAATGAGGACCCCGAGCTCCAATTTATAACTTCCGAAGAGCTTTCTAGAAGGTGCGCCCTAATCCCAAGCTGCTTTTAGGTTTAAACTTTGACCCAAACACTTTCTTCCCAATGGCGTACTTTCCTTGTGAAATATTAATCACTTCTCTTTTTTAAATAAAATATAATCTCCTTCAAAAAGGCATCCATTTTCCCTTTGAGCAATTATAAACTTTAGAAATATTAAAATATTTCCTTCATGAGAAAATACCCCTCAAAGTCCCCTTCTTTAAAACAACTGTTAAGTTATAACACTAGGCCAAGGGGTGTTTTAAAAATAAAACATTTTGACTTAAAATAACTTATATCTTCGAAATGAACCCCTTAAGCCAAAACTAAGAATTACCCAATGAATTGCCAGAAGAGGAAAGTTGACTGGATTGATGCCGACTGGACCACTGCTAAAATTAGAATTTACTAAAAATAGTAAATTCCTAAAGATGCTCAGAATGCCAAGAAAAACATACCACTGCGAAGCCCTTTGAAAACCCAGAAGGAATCCAGAATCCAAACACCCAAACTCCAACAAGCAAAACCCTGAATCTTCAAGAGAACCCATCAAACAGTCGGAAACTCTAATTCTGCCACTAACTAGCCGACAACACACTGGGAATAGGCTACCAATCACTGAAAAGTGAAGAGCTAAAAACGAGGACATTACAGCTTCATCAAGGCATTTTGCATAGAATAGTCTAAACTTTGCTAAATGATGTAAAATACAGTTTTGGGCAATATCAAGCATGGAGTTTTGTCAGTAGTTTGTCAGTCAAAGGCAGTTTTATTGAACAAAACCTGAAGCAGAGACTCAGAATAGAGCGTTTCACGATAGAGGAGCATCTCACGACGACATTTCAAGTTGCATACAGTCATTCCAGTGATCGAGACATAGTTTTCAGTGATTAATTTATGAAGATTTCTCAGAGGAAAAGCCAGAAAGCGCAACTATAGCCCAGGGGCGCCCAGTTTTTTGAAGGTCAAGATCTTGCTGAAAGTGTTCAAGAATACAGTCAATCTCTTCAGAATCAGTCTGGCTATCCGATGAGCTATCCAGCGAAGCTTTCTGAGACCTGCAACTCCGGCAAACAGCGACAGAAGCAGAAATTATCAAAGTTCCAGATATGGAAAATTTGTTTTCAGGCAAAAGTGCGCCTCTAGTCTGAGGGCGCCCATCTTAAAGAGGGGGCAAATCTCGACATTTTCGATGACGAATATAGTTAATCTGTTCTCGACTAGTCTGCTTATCCAACGAGATATCAAACGCAGTCTTCCGAGTTTCACAACTCCGGCGGCAGTCGTCTGAAGATCAGCTTATAATGGAGTTTTCACATTTCTGAGCTTCTTCGTTGATTCCCAGTGCAAGTACAGCTCGGGGGCGCTGGTTTAAAGGACCCTTCAGATGCCAAAATCTGCAGACGAAGTCTTCCTAACATCAGTAATACTCTAGCCTAGCTCCGCAATGCATCATCCTGCTTGTCGATTCGACGTTTCAAGTGATCGTGGCGGAAGTTCTACCAAGCACGTAATTTCACGGGCGGACCAACAAACAATTTGCAGTGTATTTCCACAATCCAGAGGCGCCTAGCCTTTAGGCCTGTCAGATGAGTTCGTTCGCGTTCGAAGTCTTCACGGCTTTTGAGCGTAATCATTTTATCTATCCAACGAGCCTAGCCGTCAGCCTTCGGGATTTGGCAGTTGCTCGTACGTGCGAGGTCTTTGGTGCAATGCTGAAAAGTGAGGATATCCGGAAAATGGCCAAGTTTGGAACGGTAATTTTAAATAAAATACGCACTGGAGTTTTTGAGGTCTTAAAAGCAGTTTTCTTGCTTCATCACCTCCAGAGACTTCTCTTGTGGGCCCTTCTGGCTGTCCGTTAAAACAGATAGTGCCTGAATCGGGTCATCCCAGCTCCAGATATCAGAGATCAAAGTAGGGTACTTGGGTGAAAGTTCAATTTTCGTCGAAATGACCTCAGTGCAACTAAGCCAGGGGCGCTTTTACTTTTGAGGCCCTTAATGAACTTTTCAGAGGTCATGTGTACAGTTGTTGGATGCAGAATGTCTCCAGTCACGCAGTGAGCTTCGTTTCCTGTCAGCAGGGTTCACCGTTCGTCGTCAGCAGCCGTTTGAAGTGTCAGATGGCAGTTTAGGAAAATGGCTAAGTCTGGAACCCGTAAATGAATTTAATCAGGGGCGCCTAATTTTTCAAGGGGTTAAACGATGGATTTTGCAGTAGTGTCTTCTAGCAGACATTTCTTCCTTGTTTAGTAGGCTTTCCGATGAATTCTCCAGATCAGTCTTAGCATCACCCGGTCACCCGGAAATCAGTGTCGAAGTTGGCTAGTCGTGACAGTGCTGTCAGCTATAAAATAGGAAGTTAATAAAAAGTGTAAAATCTTGAGCAAATGAACGCCTATAAGCTCGAATGATGACTTTTCAGAATCAGTGAAGTCCAACAGTGAAGCCTAAAGCTTCATTCAATTGTCAACTGGAGTTTCAAATATTTTGCATATTTTAGCATTGAGTGGCGATTTCTATTTTTGGCGCCTTTGCTATTGCATAATAAATATTTTATTATTATTTATTTTTGAACTTCCAGTCAGTGGCAGTTCAACTGAAATGGTCCAATTGAAAGGCTTCTATTTTCAGCTGAGGTTTTAAATCTTGTAGTTGTCAGATTGATGCGAATTTCATCTTCTTTAAGCATGGCGCCATCTTCATTTATTATTCACCAAGCTTCCAAAGAAATTCGTATTTTTAAGAGAAATTCATATTTTCAAGCAAAATTCGTTTTTCTTCAAGGCAAAGGCATATTTTCAAGCAAAATTCGTTTTTCTTCATTCACAAGGCGTATTTTCAAGGGAGATTCGTATTTCTCAAACAAAGGCAAATTTCTCATCTATTTCCAAAGGCGATTTCTCCAATCACATTCTTTTGCAGGTTAAAAGTTCATAATCATTAGCAATTTGAAGAATTCAAGGGCTATTTTCACAAAAGAAGAGCATAATAAAAATGTCTTTTTCATCCTTGAATCTCAGATTTCTCTCAGAATACAATTTGCATGTTCCTGAAATTGGCAAAATTCAACAAGTCTCAAAGATCCGATCATTTCTATAGCTTCCTAATTAAAACTGGCGCTTGATTTTTTTCAGAATTTTTAACTCCGTGAGCATTTCGCTCGAGTTTCAAATTCTTTCTCAACTGAAAATTCCTTGCATGGTCGAGTAGAAGTCAATTTTCGCGAAATCTAACATTCACATTCAATCTCTTTCTCTCGATTAAAACCCATATCTCGCATTTTCGGGCCAAAATAACTCTTCGAAGTTGGGCTATTTTAGCCTCAGCAGGCTATTTTTAGTTTTCCGTAAAAGTTGTCGTAATATACCGTTCACCGGGCTAATAGGCGAGTTTTTCAGAGTACAGTACACACAGACTGAATTCAAGACCAAATCGGTCTTAATTCATGATTTCGTTAGAAAAGCTGAGACCGATTTGTATCAAGCCGCAGAAGAGATAATGGCCATCACTTCAGTTACGGAGCTGCCAAAGCTATAAGTCAGTGAAATGCTAGTTTGAGTGTGCGAAGATTGCCAAGATTGCTCAAGTTGCTGACATTCAGATGCTGATGCAATTGACAGCCTCGTTGAGGGATTGGTTGTTCGAGATCACGGCCAGTAGACTTCAGTTCCCACCTCTCAGGATAGACATTATACACAGGAGTTAAACTTGGCGTTACCCTTTCAAGTTAACTCGATGTTTCATCACATGCATATCTATTCTGAGATTAGCTTTACACACTTGGAGTTTCATTTAGGGTTTTACGTTAACTGATGGTAGTCTTCCAGTTAACTTGCTTTCAATAAGGACGTGCATGCTCGCACAATTGTCCATTTTTAGGTTAGATGTTTCGGTTAACTGATGGTAGCTTTCCAGTTGACTGTATAGTTTACTTCATTAGGGTTTGGTAGCAAATCTTGCATGCATTGCAAGACTGTAGATGACTTAAGGTGATTTTAGGGTTACCTACACCTTGATGTATATAAATAAGAGCTTTTGCTCATTTGTAAATAACTTTTGCTTGAGAGAGAAATATATGCTGCGCCTACCTTGCCCTCAATATTGCTCTTTTGGTATTTGTTCATGTGTCTTCACTATTACGATTAATTGTTATGCCACATAGGGTTTCAAGAGATTGTAATGGTGGATTCTTTCCATAGTTTAGATAAATCTGTTTTGAACATCTTTACCATTGTGATCAATTGTTATGCCACATAGGGTTTCAAGAGATTGTGATGATAAATCTGTTTTGTGTATCTTTATCATTGTGATCAATCGTTATGCCACATAGGGTTTCGAAATTACGGTGATAAATCTGTTTTGTGAATCTTTATCATTATAATCAAGGGTTATGCCACATAGGGTTTCGTGAGATTGTGATGATAAATCTGTTTTGTGAAGTCTTTACTATTTTGATCAAGTGTTATGCCACATAGGGTTTCATAAGATTGTCATGGTAAATTCTTAAATCTGTTTTGTGCCCAATAAACTTATTCAGGTTGAGATAATAGTCGCCACCTTGCCTTCAAGTAGAGAATCTGGATGTTTATCACAAATAGTCAAAACCCCAACCCTTTTCCTCATGCTCGCTTTTCTGAGGAAATTGGATAGATTTAAAGTAGATAGCTTAGTTGTAGTTAATGATCTACGAAACCAGAAAATCCTTAGCTGCAACGTTCTTGGTTTTCTTAACCTTGTGCCTCTTCCAGCTGAGAACAAAAAGATAGGACTTAGATTACTTTTCTTTTTCATGCATTCCAGCACAACGAGGGAGCTTCCCCTCCTAATTTGAAGAGCACTCATTGCGTAGTGTACATAGCTGTCCGTACAAACCTGCACTCCAGAGGTGTTAGATTTTACGCCAACAAAGGCATTTTGATTAAAATGGTCTAAATCTTGTAAAATTGTCATCAAAAGTCAATTTTTGGTCAAACAAAGTATGGGCTTTTTGTGGGTTTACTGTCTAGAAGATACTAGCAAAAATTGAAAATTTTGAAAATTAGGGTTTTTGGGCCCCTATTTTTAGGAAAACCCTAAAAAATAGGATATTTCAAGAATTGATTGAAAATTATTTTGATTGGCTTATTTCACTTCACAGTCACATCGGTGAAGTCAAAATCAAGAAAAAGTTAGTTTAGCTCTAGTGGGTTGTTTTCACTTTTTCAAGAGAAAAGTTAGGACCTCTGAGGTCAACCATGGTAGATGGCCAAATACCAGGTGTCAAAATCTAAGCTTAAAATGCTCCAATGAAGATTTTGTGGCGAAAAATGTTCAAAATGATGCTTTGAGATAGAGGGGATTTTCATCTAGGTGAAAATGCTTGAAATTTTTCTAACTCCGGAAATAAAAGCACCCTAGGATTCAAAGGCTCAGATCATCTTTTTGAGGTTTGTCACTTCCAAGAAGACTTCTCTGGAATACTATCAGCTTCGCGATGAGCCTACCAGCCAGTCCAGAAGATTTGTCTGGCACCTAAATTTGAAGATCAAACAAAGAACGAGGGAGATGAAAATAGTCAAAATTTGACTAACATTGGTGGAGAAAAGCACCCCTAGAGGCCAGGGGCGCCAAAACTTTTGAGGCATCTATTGTAACTTTTTGATCAAATGATACCTAGTATGTTTGTCTCAGACTTGATCAAGCTTCGCAATGAGTCCGTCAGCAGATGAATTAGAGTTGCCAAACTGCCGAAATTGGGAGTCAAACATAGGGTTTTTGTCATGATCAGAATGTCTGTTCAGAGCACAAAAGCGCCCCTGGAGGCCAAGGGTGCCTAGGGTTTTGAGCCCTCAAATGCAATTATTAGGGTTTGCTCAAATTTTCATCCTATGCGGAATTCTTCCAGCTTTCCAGTGCATATCTCAATCTGATCAAAAGACTTGTAGTAGCCGGCAGCCGGAGATTGAATGAAAAATCAGCAAGCTGCAAAAATGGCTGTCTGGAAATAAAAGTGCCCCAGGAGGCCAAGGGCACCCAAGTTTTTGACCTGCCAGATGAAGGTTTTAGGGTTTATGCCCTCTAGGAGATCATGTTCAGAATTGATCCAGCTCTGCAGTGGACCTGTCGGCCAGCTCGGGTGATTTGTCAAGTGTCGAAGAGTGCAGGTTGAAGGGAGGTCAAAATCAAGTTTAAAGTGATGAAAATCCTTGAAATTTGACTATATGATGAGAAAAAGTGCCCCTGCTAGCCAAGGGCACCTAGAATTTTCATGGCTCAGAAGTCAGAATTAGGGTTTCCAACCTTAAGAAGCTCCTTTTCAATTTTGATCCTGCTCTTCAACGTGACTGTCAGCCAATCTACTAGATTCCTCAGTCATTCAAAATCAGTGATCAAACATAGGCTTCGGTGACGTTTGCAAAGGTTGAAAAATGTTTCTGAGTCTGGAGAGTTGGCGCCTAAAGTCAAACTTTGACTTGTGAAGATTTTTGAATTCAAGTTGCATGCTTTGGCTTCCCTAAAATGGAGGGATTTTTGAACTCAACTAAAAATAATATTAAAACTTCAATCTCACCTCTAAATTGACCTACAAAATACTCTATTTTTCTTGCATGAGGCGTGTTTTCTTTTTGCATGCTGAGTGGTGCCAATTTTAGAGTTTTATCTTCATCCAGTTAACTAAATTGAGGTCCAATAAGATTATTGCGTCCTAAATTTAGGGTTTTGCATGATGGGTGAGGCCTTAATTCATGAAATTTTTTTATTAAAGCATTTGGGCGCCTATTTTCTTCATCACAGTTGAAGGAAAACACATTTTCTCGTGAAAGCAAGATCTAAAGGCGCTACAAGTAATATTTTTCAGTGTTCTTTGCAGTTCCAAGTCCAAATTGCTCAGACAGATAATTTTCCAGATTCTATCTTTTCAACACATGCTTGGCAGACTTCATCAAATGGGATTCAAGGCATAGGTGTCATTTTGCAGAGGAAAAATATAATTTCTATCTTCTTCCTCTCACAATTCTTCTATCCTTTTCTTAGGTTTTCTCTCGCATGTCAAAGTAAACATCTTTTTCAAAATCTGGTCATCTGGGTTCACTCAACGCAGCATTGGTAGCAAAACCCATGTTCCAGAATTTTTCGAGAAAATTGCCCTATTATTTCTCTTTTTGAAGTACTATGCTTTTTTCCGAAGATTCTTTTGCATATCGGTGAAAAAGTAACTTTTTGAAAAATGAAGAATCTGGGTTTGATCAGCACATTGGCGCCTACAAAACCCATATGACAATTTTTCTCGGGAAAAATTGTCCCTGGTGCCTCTATTGCCCCTACAGCTTCTATTACTGAAAAGCTCTTGCATGCCTAAATAAAGGTCGTTTTTTTGAATTTCTAATAATCTAGGTTGGCTTAGAATCATTTTCTCTACAAAACCCATATCTCAGAAAATTTCCTAAAAATTTCCCCTCAGCAAGCTATTTTTAGCCCCTTCAAAAGCTATTTTTAGCATTTTCAGAATTTCAGCCAAACATATCCGACTTCACAATCAAAAATCTAGTTTTTCAAAATGCAATTCAACCCAATTGAGTATAAGACCAAATTAGTCTTAATTCATGACTTTTTGAAAACCTTTGACACTAACTTGTGCCATGTTCATCCAATGATCAAATTGAGCACATTGGAAGGCATTGACAACACTACAATCAAGCATCTTGATCACTCTGAATTGTTCGAGGCAACCTCTATTCCCATCACAATGTCCGATCTTGAGTTTGTTATTGCATGCATTAAGCATTATGACTCGTCTACACGACAAATTCGATCAACAGATGGGCGAGTTGTTTGCAACCTCAAGCCGAGAGATGTTGAAAAGTGCTTCGCTATTCCACCCCATTCAGATAATTGTGTCATGATCATGGAGGAATGTGCTAAGATATGGCAGGCAGAAAAGGAAAGATCTCAGAAGAAGGTCGATCAAAGGTGGCTAAAGGAGCAGAAAACTAACTTGCTAAAGAAGCTTGGGCGTGGAGAATTCAAGGAGGAGAAAAGAGATGAAGCCTTGGAGAATCTGGCGAAACACCAAGGAGTGGTGAAGAGATGGTTCGATAAATAAGCAAGGATCAAGTCTTTCCGGATTTCTGACTTGGTCTTATACTGGGACAAGGCCCACGAGAAGAAAGGAGATCACAACAAGTTCGATAAATTGTGGTTGGGCCCATATCAAATTTCCGAAATCCTGGGAAATAATGCATTTAGGCTAAGTACACTAACAGGAGAGGATGTCCCATTGCCCGTCAATGGGCAATTCCTAAAGCATTATTTCCAGTCCTAGGTTCTCTCTGAGAGCCTACTCTGTAACATAGTTAGATTAGGTTGAGGTCAGTGATTTCACCTTTGTTTGTCAAAGCCAACCTTGGTAGGAGCTCTCGGCACGTGGATATGAGCCTCTTCAAGCTAGTTGCAAGCAATCTTTAGGAATAGGTGATGAAGGACGGAGAAGACAAAGCAGCCCTCAAGGCTGAAAATAAGCAGCTGCGACGATACATCTCAGATCTTCTTCATGGAACATCAGACATAGCTCCTCTTCTTCCACAGCTTCAAGAAACACCTACAGATCAACAAAAGTTGGTTCAGTTAGTCAACCATGGAAGACTTTTGGAGAACTGGATCAAAGACATTGTTATCGGTGGTAGATACCTTCTTGTAAAATTGTACTAGTTAAAGTATAATGCCCATGATCTTCGTCAAGGAATCCAGCAGCTTGAGTTGAACATTGCAAAGAGCAAACCAAGAGATCTGATCATCATTTCTCAATTGACGGTTGCATATGATGTCGTTATAGCAAATGAAAACAAAAGGAAGCTTTTTGCTTGGAGAGAACAATGCCTCTTCAAAGTATAAACTTATGAAAGAGTGTCGGTAAAGATGGCTGAAATCAAAGAAATTATTGCCAATTCTCTAAAGCTCGGAAGCAGGTTCATCACACAGATCCCGTGCCATTATTTTCATGAGGATGATACCTACATCGATCTTGATATCGTGCAAGAGGAGTTCCAAAGTTTGGTTCATGATGGTCTTAATGGTGATCCTGTGGCATCCAAGTTGAATCACTTTGTCATGATGTCAGCGAGTTTCGACAGGACAGTTGAAGAGGTCAAAGAATACCTAAAGTTGATCGCAAATGGAGAGAGAACGTTGAACAGACAGTCCATTATCTTGGATAGTATCAAAGTGCCTAAAGATGATGCAATTAATGATTTCCTGGAGGAGATGATTGCTCATGACGGCTTGGAGTATATAGATAGTTGGATCCCACAATTTTCCTAAGGATAGAATCAAAGGCAGTAGTCAACTCAACATCACTCTTGAGTTTAGATTGCTGATTTCATGCATGTTTATCTCATCCCTGGGGATATCTTTTGTGGAGGTGGAACTTTCAATTAGGATCTAGTTAACTGATGTTAGTTATCAGTTGACTCTCATATCAAATAAGACTTGTGTGTTGCACAGTCCAATCAGTTTAGTTTAGAATCAGTTAACTGAGGTAGTTTTTCCAGTTAACTGTTAGGTTGCATACATTTAGACATAATAATAAACTCTTGCATGGTTGCAAGATTGATGTTAACTCAAGGAGATTTTAGGGTTCCCTACCCCTTTGAGGTTCTATAAATAAGAGCACCCTGCTCATTGTATTTGAACTTTTTCTATGATAACAAATTGTTGTGCCCACCTTGCCGTGCAATCTTGCTATTCTATATTGGTTCACTTTGTTTAATATAAAGCTGGTTTGATCGTTCATTGTGTGTGTGTCTCATTATGCAATTTGCTGTCCCAGATTTATTTGTTTTAATAATCTTTCTTTCATATCTACACCTCGGATAGGTGTTCCACCTCCTTGGGAATTTAGAAATAGAGATTATCATTCGATGTTGTTTTTAATAATCTTTATTTCATATCTACACCTCGGATAGTTGTTCCACCTTGGGAATTTAGAAATAAAGATTGTCGTTTAGTGTTTGTTTCCAATAATCTACTTTCAGCCTACACCTTAGATAGGTGTTCCACCTCCTTGGGAATCCTGAGAACTAGCTTGTCGTTTGATGTTGTTTGCAATAACCTTCTTTCATCCTACACCTCGGATAGGTGTTCCACCTCCTTGGAAATCCTGAGATAGTGGTTATCGTCAACCATTCCCACTTGCTCCTAATTCCTCTTGCTCTATTTTTCTAGAGAAGATAGAATAGTTTTAGCGTTAGCCTAGTTGTAGTTAAGATCTGCAGAAACTAGAGAAAACCTTAGCTGCAATGTTCTTGGTTTTATAACCTCGTGCCGCTACCAACTGATTCAAAAAGATAGGAATTTAGAATACTTTACTTTTTATGCATATCAGCAAAAGAGGGAGCTTCCCCCCCTAATTTGAAGAGCAGTTAATACTGTGCATAGCTGTCCGTTGCCAATATACACTCTAGAGGTGCAAATTTTAATGCCAACATAATGCCATGCATTTCTTTTAAGGCTTTCAAACTATTTATTTTCTGGTGGCGACTTATGATTAAATCGTGTCAAAGGCAAATACGTGAAGGAGTTTATTATTTTTATAAGGCGACTTGTCCAAATTGAATTACCTTTGCCGACCTTGGTCTCCCTATATTTGGACACTAAGTTTGTTTACTCTAACTCTTGTCAAGCTTGATTTCAAACTTTATGAAAGGCGGCTAAATGAAAATATCATATCGTATTTTACTTTATGGCATTAGCTGAGTTTGTAACGCCTCTACTATTTGAAGGCAACGAATATTTTTTATGGTGGCTAATATTGGGACGACCGTAGCTTAAAATTTAATGAATTTTATATGCGTTGAATATTTCTTTGGGTTGTGTAAATGGCAGAGGCACGATTTTTATTCTTGCAACGTCTATTATCATGCCCAGTTTCATATGTGTTGGAGGGACGTGGAGACTTTATTTGTCGACCTGGGTAGGATTATTTTCTTCTAGCAATGGTTTCTTTGTGTCAAATTTTCCTGACAAGATATAGGCGACAACTTCATTCTTTTTTGGCGACGGGTTCATCTTTTTGTATCGACGGCTTCTTCCTTTTTGGGCGACTCCTCTCACATCGTCGGCTTGATTTCAGCTTGCAACAGACTATTTTTGGAGTATCTTTTTTGAATGATTTGGAATTTGTCAGAAACGTCTTTGATTGGCCGCATCAATTTTAAAAATTATTCCTGGCAAAGATGTGTCAATCAAAATAATGATTTCAAAAATTATTCCTGGCAGCATCGGCTATTTGTTTGTTGAGTCTTATGCGACTGCTTCAGTTTTAATTATTCTGAGCTGACTTAATTTACCAAGATTTTGGTATTCATTTTGAGATGGAGTTATTTTGGTTAGTAGTTCGGTTTATGTAGATAAAGCCTTTTGAAGTTGTTCAGTGTTAAAGTGTAGTATAAAAATATTTTTCTTTTCTTCCATGGCAGGAGTTAACATTCTGGGCAGAAGTTACAGCAAAAAGTATTTTGGTTTAAAAACCTATTGCAATGAGTGTGATGAACTCTACGAATATGTTGTGCGAGTGAATTCTAAGTGAACAATGGTTTAGCCGGTATCTTCATTCAACAGGGGATATGCATAAGCTGTGGTGACGGGTTTCTATGGACTTAATTTCTTTTATTCTCCTGTGATAGGTGTTTGAGTTTATTTTTGAACTTGGTGCTGCAGCTACTGGAGTTGGTGCTTTAGTCTGTTCAGGGAGTTGGTGCTCTCCTTTTGTAATCTAGGTTGGAGCCCATTTTTGTTTATGAAAGCTATTTGATGCCGTGGTTTTTTACCCGAAAGGGTTTTCCATGAGAAATTTGGTGTTTGTGTCTTAATGGTTGTTCTCTTTATGCTTTATATGGTTTTATGCATTCATAGTTTTTTTTAAAAAAGGTTTGAAATACTGATTCACCCCCCTCCCCCCCCCTCTCAATATTTCTTGTGTGCTTCTCAGAGATAAATTTAATTATTTTTCCTAACCTCATACAATTTGCAATGAACTTATATATCTGCAGTCAATATTCAATTGCCCAAGTTCACCATCCAAGAGTCTTCCATCCTCAATGCCACCTCCAAACTTGCCTAGATGCTGGTCTGAGACTGTGCTAGCAATAACAAAGAAATTTCAGACTTCCCATGCCCTCCCACAACTGCAGATAACTCCAAAACAGATCCATGACTCTCAAGAAAGATGGCAGCCAACACACACAACCCCAAATGTCTTAGTCACAACTCCATATTCGAATGGCATCACACACAAATAGTCCACTCACTCTATATTCATTTTTCCATTCAGGGCGGGTATAATCTTCATGTAAACCTTTGAAAATAAAAGATAAATTGTGTTTCGGCAACCCTCTCCAAACTCTATCAATTTTGTCTTGCCTACAAGACTTCACAAAATTGCAAATCTTCAATCATACCTGTGACCTGTCTTCCAAAATCATTTATCGAAAGATTATGCAAATAAAACCCTTCCGATCAAATGTGAAAATCACAACAATGAAGCACCAGCATAGACTCAAGATGAATCTATCAATAATAAACTAGGGAAGATCTTTCTCCACTGTGGATGATATTCATCGAGAGGGTTTTCATCCTCAGGAAGTATCAAGATGAATTAAGTTCAATCTCCAAACCACAAGCGTTTCACCAAAGAAAATGTAATAATCTGCATAATACCAAATGAGCTCACAAACCCGCTTTTATAACATTTTTCGGAAACTTTTTGGAAAACACAATATAAAATCACTTTATTAATTAAATAAGCCTTATATCCCCGAAAAGTGATTTAATTCATTTTAAAACATTCCCAACACTTAAAGTCTCTTTTCAATGTCCCGACATTTAAAACTTTTTGTCACAGTTCCAACGAGCTATAACACTATATGATATATATGATTATGTTTCTTTTGCACTAAAGTTGAACATGGATGAGATTGGCATCTGACTTAACTTGTTTAACCACAAGGATTTTAATGATGTTACCTTATTGCATATCTTAATGTTGAGGATGATGTCATTAGTGTTTCTCTTAGATCTATAATAGTTGAAAATCTCAATGTATTGATCATGTGGTTTGTGGGTCTAGGAAGGGTATATGTTCATGTGTAAAGAGCTTTATGTCGTTGGGCATGGTGAAGTTTCTAAGTCCTTTATCACTAGGACTCTATGTAAAGTTTCCAAGTATCTATTTTCGAAGATTCGAAGTTTTGTTTGACAAAATGCTGATAACGGAATTTGTTTGTTCTTGGGAAAAAAATTATAAAGAATAATACTATAGGATGCACTTCATAAACTTGTTATTAACTGTCCACCAAAATCAAAGCCTTGATAGATGAATGAAAGAGTATTTATTTGAAATTACTTCCACAATACAATTTCTTAAGCAAGAGGCAAACATTAAAATTAGATATATAACAGCATATCAAATGATGCCTAACCTCTTTGTTAATGGCTAAAGAAACTTGAGACCATTCCATAGAACCAAAGAGTTCATTCAATGGTTTACATAGGCGTCATCTATTCCTCCTCCAAATTGCTCATGCCACCTCCTACACCTGTCAAAACTATTACAATGCCACTCCTCTTTGGTCTTACGCACCTATCATCACCTCCTATACGCATGAACTAGTACAAAAATGGATGATGCCCTTGTCCTTTAACTCCAAACACCCACGACCTGGCTTATAATGAGTTTTTGCCTCACGATTTTCCCTTGAATGCTAGGCAATGACCTTCAATGTTTCCTCTTCATCTTCATTTTCCCTGTAGGAAACCCTACGCAGCGACAGATAATTTCCACACCTCTGTCAGCTTAATTTGCCTCTTTCCCATCAATCTTTGGCACTCAAGTTGTAATGTCCCTTTTGGGCAAGCCTGAGAAAATAAGGAAAATAATAATAATAATATTTTATTCTGATTTTTAGTGCCCTAGGGAAGGAGATCAAATAGCATTTAATTCTGAAATTTGGTGCCTAAAATATTTTTATTTTTATTTGGGGCTAGGTCCCCTTTGGGAGCTATAAGGACGGAAAAATGATTAAAAATAAATAAAGAAAAAATATAGTAAATTGGATTGGGGTTTTGGTGCCCAATTGGAGAAATTGATATAAAAATGAAAAAGCAAAATTCAAATAAGAAAGAAGGCACCAAGATTGGGGAATTAAAATAAAGCAAAAGCAAAAAATTAAAAGGGTGAAATATGGTGCCCATTTTGGGGCCGACCTAATTGGAGAAATAAAGAGGATTGATATTTATACATCATTTGGAGGCTTTTCATATCATTTGAATTACCTCTGCCTTTCTGATCTGATTATGGCGAATATGCTAAAGACAAAAATCCTTGAGAATATTGGAAGAGTTGGACGAAAACCTAGCTCTTCAATGGAGGACTTCATGACAAAGGTTCACTTGCACTTCAACGATGATTTTTGTTAGTTTCATACTCAGATTTCTACATCAGCATAGGCATATAGTTTGGAGGGGCGAATTTGGGCTAGTTGGAAGGTTCACTTCAGATTTTCATGGGTTGCAAACCCTACAATCAGACCAGCAAGCCAGCGCACCCTTGTGGTAGGGTTTTGGAGTCATTTATCATCAAATATTTGCATTGGTGTGAGCTGGAGCAATTCACCCAGCTAGGTTTAGGGTAGGAGATCATTTTCATTGCATAATCTGGGGTTTCTTCATATCAGCAAACTTTTGTATGTTGTTGGGTATGTTTGGAGCCCATTTCATTGTGAAATCCCATCGATAGATAGGTCTGATTTGTAGCAGCAAACTGAACAATTGATTATCAGAATTTGGCATGTGTTTGGTGGATGTTTTTGATGGTTCATTGTGATAGTTACATTCCTATTCATGGTTAGAGATATCTGCCATGATTTTTTATGTCATTGGAAAGACTAAATGCTGCTGTTGATGCATGTTTAAACTCAGAAATTTATATCAGCATACTAGGGTTTGAGCAGAATTTCGAAATCAAAAAATTAGGGCTTAAATTTGTGTTGCAAAAATCAGAAAATTTGTGTATATTTCAGTTGGGATATTTCACAAGTATTCATTAATGGAGGCATCAAATGTGTGGATTGTACATACCAAAATTGCAGCTGTTTACACTTCCAAGAATGATCAGCTAAGCAGTTAGGAACTTAGGAGTGCTCCACGAATCTCTAGCACCCAACTCAGAAAATCTTGATTCATCACAACCTCTCCAAATAGTAGGTATAGAAAAAATTTATCATCATCACAACTTGATAAATCACCTCATTCTTTTCCCTATCATGTTATATTGATAATCAACTCAACAAGATCTTTGACCTGAAATACCGACAAACCTCAAAACATGAAATCTTCAATTACAATTTAAATTTTGCCACTTTTCCACACACAAGTGAACTCTAACTGAATCCACTCCAAACTAGCTAGGAAGAAATCCTCTCCAAAACCAATTTCCCTAAGGGTTTTCGTTAAGGGTTTTAGCTAGAACAAACTGTCCAAACATTACGATAAAAGATGAATTTTCCAAAAGATTGAAGAAGTTGATAATCCAACCTCACAAATCCCAATGAACACCTGCAAGCAAATAACCTATCACACAAAAGAAATCAAGAGACACAAGAATGGAGCTCTACAAACATGAAGCAAAAATGCATTAACCAAGAAGTAATAATTACAGAGAGATCAATCCTTAAGAAAGGAGATCAAAACCCTAAAGTGAACCCTAGGATTAAATAATTATTAAAGTGCCTAAGTTTAGCTTAAGTTAAAAAAAAAAGTAAAAGGTGAGTTAATTAATTAATCACTATGATTAAATTAAGTAAGTAAACAACCTATTACTCTAACACCCCCCCTTAAGATGAACTTAGGGAGAAGCTAAAAAATTAAGGACTGATGCATGAAAGCAAAGATGGGTCCCGGCAACTAGGCCTGATGAGGTACCCATGTACAAATGTAAAAGATCTCTCACAACAGGAGAAAAGGAGAAAACCTCATGGGAAAAGCTCCTCTCCAAAAGAGAGAAATACATGTGAAGGACTAAGAAGCCTCCAAACAAGAATGTCCCAAAAAGAATAGGAACAAGTGAAGGACTAAAGAAGCCTCCAAACAAGAGTGGAGGACTAAAGAAGCCTCCAACAAGAGTGAAAGACGAAGAAGCCTCCAATCAAGAAGAAATTGTTCCAAAAGATAGGAACAAAGGATGAACATAAAAAAACACCACTGAAGCATGAAGAAGCTGCAAACACTGTCGTAGAATGACTGCTGAAATATTGAAAGAAGAACCTCTGCTGAAGCATATGATGATCAGGATCAAGAAGACAAGAATCTATATGAGTGCCCCCAACGACACTACTCAAATCCGATGGAAAACCAAGGCATACATCAAAAACTAAAAGATACAGATGGCACAAGTACCAATAGTCTAAAGAACTAATCAAGTGAAAATTCAGGCACTATATCTTGAGAAGCAAGGTCTACGCTATTGTTCCAGATGCCACAGTAAAAACTTTGTTGATGCAAAACGAGTTAGGAGAAAGAAGAGGCAAGTGGGTCGCCACTTTGCAAGAATATGACATAGAGATACAGCCTATGAAATTGGTCTGAGGACAAACTTTGGCTCAGACGATTGCAATGACTGGTCCAGAGTTAGTTCAGCAAACGTATGTATTGGAAGAAGTGTCTCCAGGAGAGTGGTATGATGATACTGTTTATTACTTGTTGAATCACAGATGCCCTCGTCACCTGAATCCAGTCCAGCGGAGAGCTTTGAGAATGAAAAGTCAGAGATTCATGCTCCAAGGATCAGTTCTTTATAGAAGAAATTATGAAGGTATTTATCTAAGGTGTGTAGGAAAGGAAGAAGCTAAACAATTGATGGAGCACTTTCACGAAAAGTTCGGAACTGGCCATGGAGGTAATTTAGCCACAGCTCACCAAATTCTGAGGGCTGGATATTATTGGCCCACGCTTTTCAAGGATGCATATGAGCACGTGAAGGCTTGTCACGTTTGCCAGACAGCTGCGAATAGAGGAAAGCATCCAGCTATGCCCTTGCAACCGGTAATTGAGGTTAGGCCTTTTGCAAAATGGGGATTGGATTTCATTGGGATGATCAATCTGCCGTCTTCAGGTCAACACAAGTACATCTTGACAGCAACAGATTACTACACCAAATGGACAGAAGCTCAAGCTTTGGAGCAATGCACGACAGATGTGGTGATCAGGTTCCTTGAAGAGAGTATCGTCACAAGTTTTGGATGCCCCCATGCCTTAGTGTGCGACAATGGTTCAGCTTTCTCGTCACTGAAGTTTTCCAACTGGGCATTTGAATATGGAATCACATTGAAGTTTTCTTCCAACTATTATCCGCAGGTGAATGGACTTGCAGACTCCACAAATAAGAATTTACTGAACACTATTAAGAGGCTACTGGATAAGAATTCCAAAGATTGGCACACACAACTGAGGTTTGCTCTATGGGCGGACAGGATTAGAACAAAGAGTTCATTGGGAACATCTCCCTATCACTTGGTTTACGGGCAGAATCCTGTTTTTCCAATCCAGCTGAGGATCCCGACTCTCCAGTTCATTCAAGAGTATCTCGAAGGAGAAGATCAAATTCAGACAAGGTTGTCTCAATTGATGCATTTAGAGGAGAAAAGAGATGAAGCCTTGGAAAATCTGGTGAAACACCAAGGAGTGGTGAAGAGATGGTTCAATAAATAAGCAAGGATCAAGTCTTTCCGGATTTCTGACTTGGTCTTATACTGGGACAAGGCCCACGAGAAGAAAGGAGATCACAACAAGTTCCATAAATTGTGGTTGGGCCCATATCAAATTTCTAAAATCCTGGGAGATAATGCATTTAGGCTACGTACACTAATAGGAGAGGATGTCCCATTGCCCGTCAATGGGCAATTCCTCAAGCATTATTTCCAGTCCTAGGTTCTCTCTGAGAGCCTACTTTGTAACATAGTTAGATTAGGTTTGCTTTCCCGTTTGCTTTTTTTTGTTTTTCCGTTTCCCGTTTTGGTTTTAGTTTGTTGCCCTTTGGGTTTTTGGTTTGGCGTTTTCTTCCCTTGAGTTGTCCACTCAAGTGGTTTTGGTTTGGAATGGGCAAAGATTTTAGGGTTTCCCATGGCGAAGGGGGTGATGATGGTTTTACTTTCACAACGTGGTTTCTTTCCACTGGACTTTGTGCAAATTTTGAAAAGCCAAGGTTGTTTTCCTCTAGTCATCATCCAGTTTGCGAATAAGCTCGTCTCGGGAGGTTAACCCGTTATTGTGTCTTAACACATGAGTCTAAAGATCTTAAATACCCTACCTATCTCCATTCTGAGTCATTTTGGTTTCTTGGGAAAGGTCTTGGCAGGTGAAAATCTTACATCTTGCTTCAGCGCCACTACAATTCTCAAACCCATTGGAGGCTTCATTGCCTGCCAGCCAATTGTGGAATTGACGAAAAATCAATATGAAAGAAAAGAAGAAAATGTGCTTAAAAGAAACATCTGAAAAACAAGAAAGAAAGAAAATGAAAAATGAAAGAAGTATTGTACTTTGGATATTGGTTTTGGGAATATGTGAGTACCTCCACCGGGGCTATGGATGCCCGGTTGGCAGTGGAGCAATATTCGTGAGAATTGTAGCGACAACCTCGTCAGGGCTATGGACGCCTGACTGGCACCGAGGCAATGTCCCGGATGCTTTTGAAGTTAAGATATCTATATAACTTGTTGCGGCCGATTTCGGAAGTCAAGATGGTTTAGAGATGGAACAAATATGCACACACTCACAAGGTCTTGGATGAAAGTGTTATGATCCAATATCGGATTCTTCTCCCCTTTTGAGTAAGTATCCTTTTGTATGATGGTTTGAGGAAGATTAATCAAGGTTCAATTCTTAAAGTGTTTTTCAACACTTTCCCGTGGAGTCGCCAGATGTTGTGATCTTTTCACACATCACCCCATTCAAGATGGGGACCCCCTAATTTTCGCTTCGTTCCGGTCTTTTGGCTTTGGTTTTCTCTCTCTCTCTCTCTCTCTCTCTCTCTCTCTCTCTCTACACTGTAATACGCTTTGCGGGGATGTGACCGTGCGTGAGCTTAAGCGATGAAATTTGGCCAAGTCTATAGAATTAGGGTTTGTACTTTTCTGGTCAACTTGATGTCAAATGGAGCAAATAAGTTGGAATCTGAGTTTCACATTGCAGTCAGTATGCTTCCAACAGGTTTCCAGCTAAATTTCAGTGAATTCCGACAACTTACTATTTTTATTAAGTACCTAATTTGGGGCGTTCTCTTAGCACTACTGAAGTTCTCTCAGTCACACTGCATCCAGAACATGTCAAGCTGCTCATCTGCAAGTTTTGAGCCAAAACAGACAACTGTCTATTTTTAGCAAGTTCAGCTTCCGAAGCAGATTTTAGGGTTTATATGTGAAGTTCTTCAATGCATGTCTGGAGATTCTTTCTGGGTTTTCTGAAACCTACGCAATAGTATAACATGCAAAATGAGACGATGACTTTCAGTCTTCAGCCTTCAGAGGCTATTTTTAGGGTTTGCATGTTGAGATTTTCTTTGCATGTCTGCATATTCCTTGTGGATTTTTCGAGACCTTCGCAATGATATAACATGCAAACCAGGATCAGGACTTTTTCAGAAGCCGTCTTCCGAGGCTATTTTTTGGGTTTGCATGTCAGGGTTTTCAACGCATGTAGAGTGATTCTTTATGGGTTTTTCAAGAGCTACGCAGTGGTGTGACATGCAAGGCAAGATGATCAATTTTCAGAGACTTACTATTTTTAGCAGGTCCATTATGGCAGCTGCCCAGCGCATCAAGATCACAAACAAGGCGAAGTGCAATAGAAATCAGGTCAAACGGAGGTCATTTGATATACATGCAAGTCAAATTAGGGTTTCCAGATTCGGGACCCAAAATGAGGGGTAAAATGCCAGAATTTTCGAAAACCGGTGTATCCTACTGCGATCAATATCATTCAAGCTATCCACCGGTAAAATTTGAAGGCAATCGGAGCACTTACTATTTATAGTAAGGCATTCCAGAAATGGGCTAAAAATAGCAGGTCAGCTCGAGATGGCAGTGTGAACAGACTCACAAGGTCATGAGGATCCTGTGGTTAAAATTTGAAGGCAAAGGTGTTCCAGAAATGGGCTAAAAATAGCAGGTCAGCTCGAGATGGCAGTATGAACAGACTAACAAGGTCATGAGGATCCTATGGTTAAAATTTCAAATCAATCCGAGCTTCAGAGATGTGAAAATCAAAGGACTTACTATTTATAGTAAGTATTGAGCTGGCAGAAGGAATGAGGAAAAAACACCTAAGTCTGGAAGATATCCTCCTTCACATGCAAAATGCACCCATCTTCAAGCCAGGTTGATGAAATTTTCTAAGTCTGCACTCAAATCCTACTCACTACCTCAAATGCGCCCAAGAGAAAATAAGTTGATGAAAAATTTTCTAAGGCGTTGAGTTTATCCACCTCATGTCTCAAATGCGCCCATCCTCCTCCATGTATGAAATGTGCCCTCTTCAAAGATCAAGGTGTTAAGAAAATTCTAAATATTGAAGTTCATCCTCCTGCATATGCTAAATGCGCCCAAAGCAAGCTAGGAAAAGACAAAGGTTTTAAATCCTCCTTGGGGTCCAAAATGCGCCCAACCTTGAAGAAGTCAAAGAAGTCAAAGGCGTTGAAAGTTTATCCTTCTCCACCCTCTAAATGCGCCCATCCTTCTACATGTGTGAAATGCACCAAAGTGAAAGTAAAGATAAGGGGAGTTACCAAGGCGTTGAAGTCAGTGAAGGTGAAGTTGGTGGATAAAAATGACTAAGGCGTGGTGAAAATGTCCTCCTCCATGTGCTAAACGCGCCAAGGTGTAAGATGAGATGAATAAGACAAGACTTAAGTCCACCTCAACATATGAAATGCGCCCAAGATGAGGTGAATAAAAGGTGACTAAGGAAGGCGTTGAAATAAAAATATCCTCCATGATGGGCTATATGCGCCCAAAGTACATGCTAGGGATAAAATTTAAAATGAGGAAATATTCTAGGGCATGGAAGTTAATTCCTCACTACAGGCAAAATGCGCCATGACTGAAGATGAATTGAAATTTTCTAAAGCAAATACCTCCTTGATGCCTAAATACGCCTATAGTAGTGATATTATTTGAAATTTTTTCTAAGGCACAAAATTTCATTTCTAGGAAAAATACACCCAGGCTGGAGAGAGTGATGAAATTTTCGAAGGCCTGAATAAATTTGGCGATGGATGAATCAGAAGGTGCCAGCTTCTCAAGGATGATGAAAATTTTCAAGTCACAGCAAGAGAATTCGCCTAGAGATGAAGAATTGGAATAAAATTGATGGAAAAATATTTTTCTAAGGTGTAAAATTGAAAAATTAAATGTACCCCTTCGTTTGTAGACCCATGAATTCAACACGTTCTGAAGGGAATTTTCTTCTGGGTATCGAGCATCTTCGACAAGGAATGGATTTTAAAGTCTTCCACTGCTCACCAAGGCTTTTGAGATGAAAATTTTGATCGGCACTTGAATAATGAATTTTCCTATGGAAAATTTAAAAATTTTCTAAGGAAAAATGAATAAAATGTGTTTTCGAAGGTAAAGTGCCTTAGACGATGAATCTGAAGTGGATTGCCTAGGTGATTTTGATCGAATTCTTCGTGAGATGAATTTTCCAAGCAAGAGATGAATAAAATTAAGTGTTAGAGCTCCGGCTGGTGAAGTGAATTTCTTAAAGAATGCAATTGAAGATAATATTTCCAAAATATAATTTTAAAATACCAAGTGAAGTACGCCTTGGCCAGTCAAGATAGATCTTTTGAAATTCTAGAAGGTCAAGATTCCAGATGCCAGATGTAATATCCACAATTTAACCCTACGCTCTTCATTTGGGTTTAGCCTATTTCTGAAAACTCATAGGCTAAGCAGAAGCTCGAATCAGGGTTTCCAAACTTCTTGGAGGATGTTTTCGTCTTTTTGCGGAGTCTTATTTTGGAATTGTTGAACTTGGATTGCGGATTCCTTCTGGGTTTTCTGAGAGCTTCGCATTGGTGGGTTCAGTTCGACATTCTGAGCAATTACATGAATTTACTATTTTTAGTAAATTCTATTTTTAGCAGTTGACTTGTTGACTCCTAATCAGTTGGCTCCACTTTGGCCGTCAGTTCAGACGGTATGGTTGAATTTGGCTTCTGATGCGTTTCCATGGTGATATAATATTTTATATTATAATGTTATAATTTAACATTATAATTCCTTGTTCTAGCATCATGAATTAATATTGTTTTAAAAGGGGGACATTGAAGGGTATTTTCACATGGAGGAAATATTTTAATATTTCTAAAAGCCAAATATTGCTCAAGAGGAAAAGGGACGCCAACTTTTGGAGAAATGATAATTTTAAATTAAAGAAAAATTGCCTTCATGAAAAAGGACGCCATTTTGAAGGAAGAATGGGTCAAGTCAAAAACCCTAAAAACATCTTGAAGTTAGGCGCACCTTCTGGAAGCTTCTGGAGGGTCCTCTCAAAATTATAAAAGGAGCTTTGGGTCCTCATTTTGGCATCTGATGAATTTGCAAAGTTATGTTGCCGGATTGGCTTTGGGATTGCTTCGAGGAATGAATGCCTCCTAGCCTTGGCTCGACTTCTTGCTTGAAAGACAACTAGTTGAGAGGTTTAGTTGTAGTTGGTTTCCTTTCATTGTAGTTGGTTCTTCTCACATTACGTAGTTGAGTTATTGTATTTTCTGTCAATTTTAGAGTTGCTGATTTGTATGGCTATAGGTTGTTTTTACTCACAACTCAAGAGAAACAGAAATAATATTGATTACGAATTTTATTCCAATCTATTTCCTATGTAGAAGCGACCATATGTTTTGAAGTTTTCAAATTTTTATTTGAAGTCTATGAATTATCTAAAGTAAATGCATGCTAGCGTGAGCAATTTCACTTTGTAAGTGCTTTTGAGTGGTGCAAAATAAATAGAGGTCTTTGTTGAGAAGTTTTTGTGATCCATCTTCATTGTCATCATCATTAGAATGTTTCCACTGGCCCGATTTCAAGTTAAATGGCGGTATTGAGAGAGATATGAGAGCATTTGAGGTGAGTTACGGGTTGCTGTTTCACCGTTCTTAGCGCGGTCTGTCGTATCGAGACTTAGTAGTGGTAATGGGGCTGGGATTGTACGTCTTATTCATGGTAATCGATACGGAATAGCTCATTTCAGCCGATTGTGATTATCGCCTCTGTCCAATGGGTGCTTGTAGGAGATATATTATATTGTAAGGCAGTTAGTAGTACTAACCAGCCAATATTCACATTTGTAAGCTCTTTATTATATTTCCCACATTTCGTGGAAGAGACTGATCCTTGCTCAGTCTATTGTATTTACTTTTAGTTGCTCCGTCATATGATAGCGCCTATTCATCTTGGATAGGAGTGCACATACTTGGCGTTGAGCTCCCTTTCCAGTATTGTATTTCATGTAATTGCTCCGCCATATGGTCGCCTCATTTCCATTCTGGAATTGGGTAGCACATACTTGGTGTTGAGTTTGCTTTCAGTATATTAGATGGTAGGGATCCTCTGACCACATGCTCATCGTTCACCGACGCATTCTTGGTTAGAGTTTTTGTATAAGCATTTCAATTAAGACCCTCTGACCATATGCTCGCCATCACTTGGCGCCATTCTTGGTTAGAGTTACTTCCAGTTGCAGTTCTGATTAATGTACTGATGATCCTCTTGCCATATGACAGCCTCTCTCTTGTTGAGATTGAGTGCGCATTCTTGGCAAAGAGTTATATTGTAACTGCTGGTTTGATTTATCTAACCCTAACGGGTGTGTTGCATTTCTGATTGTAATTTGAAAATTGAAAAAATTTGGCTCAGAATATTTCACCAGATGACAAGTGTTGCAATTGCCAGAGGAGGGAAATTCGAATTCCTGCTATGAAGTAGTGGAGATTTAATGAACTGGCTAAACTTGGAATTCGACTTAGCTATATGAGCTGAACTTTGTTTCATTTTTCTCCATCAGCTGAAGAAGTACGACTTGAGCTCTGTAGTAAAGATTGCAATGCAAGTGAATAGCTGAGTATTGAAGAAGTTTGACTTGAGATGGAAGAGGAAAGTTTGAAGCTGAACTTTGAAGAGTGTGAAATTTGAAAAGTCTAAGTGCTAAGAAGTGTTAGAAATGAAGTTGGCCGATTTTTCAAAGTGTTGAAGTTGTTGAAGCCAGCTTAGAAGTTTGCTAAGTCTTTCTCAGTTCGAAGTTATTAGAGGAGAAGTTGAGGTTTGAAGATGAAATATAATGTTGCAGCTTCTCAATTTTAAAAGTCGACTGGCAGCCCCAATGTTATTTCATGTTATTTTATTTTAAATTGTTGATGGCTGTTTGTTATTTTGCAAAATGGTTGAAGTAAGAGCAACTGGCAAAGATAGTAATGTTGCATCCAGGCAGGCTGTTATCAAGAAGTTGAGCAAGTCTTTCCTGCCGAAGTCGAAATTCGCTTCGAAGTTGGGCAAGCTAGCTGACACAAATTTGGGTTCTTTCAACATGGAGGCCTTTAAAAGTCGAATGATGGGAGTTGGCAGTCATCATCCTTCAATCACTTCGCACAATATTGTTCAAAGTGGGCTATATGCAGCTGTTGGTTTTCCGCCAGCTATTCAGTGTCCAGAGTTGATGATGGAGTGTGCTAACTGCTATGATCCTAATCACAGATCTATTGTCTCACCTGATGGTAGATTGTTCGCCAACCTCACTCCTACAACTATCGGCGAAGCATTTGGAATCCCATCACACGAGAGGATGATTTATAAGACAAGAAAGCGTGTTGAGCGAATGTATGCTTCAACATTCAAGAGATGTGCGGAGATAATCAATGCTCACTGGATGAACAAGACCAAGCCCTCTTGCACGAAGTTGTCGAAGCAAATAATATCAGATGATTTGAAGCAGGAGTACTGTGACCTAATTATGATGCTCAGCAAAGTTGGAGGTTGTCCTCAAGCTTATATCTTTGAGCCTTGGATGTTCTACTATATCAACCTCGTGCTGGAAGGGAAAGAGCATATCAACTGGGTGATGATGATCAGTGACAATTTGCATGAGCAGCTCCAGAGCTTGAGGAGGACAAAAACATTTTACATGGGCTCATACATTGTTTACATGTTGGCTCGCATGACGAAGTATAGGGGAATATCCTACAAGGAGCCAATTGGTTGTGGCTCTCACCAATTCAAAATTCATGAGGCTTGTCCACAGCTGCACCTGACAAGCACATCCAATTACAAGTGAGTCAATGATGCCTTCACCATACATATAACGAGATTATTTCAATAGAGGACTCATCATAGGATCTCGAGGGAAGCTCAGGAATTAATAGAAAGGTATGGGTGCTGGTTTATTCAGTTTCCGAAGTTTTCTTATATCAGGCTGCAAGGTTTTTCTTCGTACCCATATAGATTGCCTAAGTACCCCACGAATAGAATTTTGATGTTAGAGATATCTAGGCAACTTGTTGCCTATGATAAGATTCAGAAGAGAAAGAAGAAGGGAGCAATTGACTTCCCGATTATCATGGGGAATTCAGATGAAGTGTGTCCTTCACTTTAGGCAGCCAGGGAAGTTGAGAATGAGCCTCAATTCTTCCATCTTTCCTATCACACCAGCAGGCAATATTATGATCCTCACAGGAATATTAGATGGATATTTGTTGTACCCAAAACCAAAATTTTTGCTTCACTAAGGCATTTTGCTTAATTGAGTCTTAATCTTGTTAAAGTGATGTCCAGGTGGTTTTGAGTTTTAAATCAGGTTGATTATTAGGTGTCGTAATGGGTCGTTAGCACGAAGTAATTCCAAGGAAAATGAAAATAGAACTGAAAAACATCCAAAATTTTCTATCTCGGAGAAGGCTTACATTCTCAAATGTTCCCTATCTTTGGTACCAAATGTGCGGTTTTGGCTAAATGCCACCCAAGGTGTTTATCTCACATTTGTTTAGGCTTCGTGACACATCCGTCAGTGGGTGAATCTGAGTTGCCGAAATCCCTGAGCTAGAGGTCAAACATGGGGTCAAATCTTGGTCAAAATATCAAAGAAAAAAAAGCAAAAGAGCACATTTTGGCTGAGCTTTTCGAAGCCTTTAATACTTTCTTTTTGATGATATCCCGGATATTCAATTTGTCAGGTGTCACACGTTCGGCTTTCGTTACTGTCTCCATCCCGGTCGAGAATGTCGGCGGCTTACCGATCCGGAGTTTTATGTTATTTTACGATCATTTCAGTAGCCAAGTCGGAGGAAAAGAGCAGCACACGAAAAGCGCCCTTGATTTTCACCCTCGGTTGATGTTTTACGGAGGTGTGCCTTTCTGCGGCATAGATGCCGGTGAAGTCAACTCAGCGGTAAGCGTGATCGATCGAAAGTTGGTAAATCAGAAGTTATGAAGGATTTTGTTTTTCCCTTTGTACGAAATCGAGATGTCAAAATTTGACCAAGTCTGAGAAAAAGCGCAGCTTTGGGAAAAGGCACTTGGATTTTTGAGCCTTCAGATGTCAGTTTTATGGTATCTGATCTCAAAGATATCTTTGATCAGTTTTCGACTTTGCAATGCCTGTCGACCGACCAATGGAGAGTCAGTCTGAGGAATTGAGGGATGACAGAGTCCAGAAGAGCCGAGGAGGTTTAGCTTAAATTTTCGTAGAAATTTGGCTAAGTGGAATGGCTTGAGAGTTCAAAGTTGAATTTTGAAGAAATTAGAGTTGAATGAATATGCTTGAGTTATTTGCGGTGGAGCTAAACATTTTACGGGTTGTCATCTTCAGTTCATATATTGGCATGTGGAGTGATCTTTCAGTTCGCATGTCGAGTTAACTAGTTTGCATGTTCAGTTAACTATCTTGCATGTTGAGTTAACTTGGTTGCATGTCGACTTAACTAAAGATTATCAGTGAATGTCAACTGGAGTTCACATGCATAGCGAATTTGGTTGCAATGGTGAAGCATTAATTTGTGAAGTATGGCACATGAAGTTGTTAACTTCAGTTCTCAAAAGGGTCGCCATGTTTAGATATTTTTGATGAAGCATTAATTAGTGAAGCTACGCCCTTTACAAGGAATGACAACTGAAGTTCCAAAAGGGTTGTTATTTTTAGAATTAAATTGAAGCATAAGTGTGAAGTTGGCGCACTTCTTGAAGGCTAACTGAAGATTGAAAAGGGTCGCTATTTTTAGAATGTTTATTGCATGAAAATGGCGAATTTCTCATCTCAATCAAGATTGCTAACTTTAGTTATTAAAAGGGTCGCCTCAAGTTCAAGTTTGTGAATCTAAAGCAAGTTTGAAGATGGCGAATTTAATATAGATTGCTAACTGAAGTCAAAGTCACATGAAATTGTTAACTGAAGACTTGAAAGGCAAACCCTAATGCATGGCGCTTTAATTAGCATTTTTGAGTTTCAGTTAACTAAAATGAGGTCCAATTAGAAGCCAAGCGCACTTTTCATGGATTCTTTGCTTTGTGCGAATTTTCAAAGATAAAAATCTATATATTTCAGCAATGGCATCCATTATTTCATCATCTTTTGCTCTGAAGTTCATATTCTTCTTGAGCGACCAGCAAGCTAAAGGTGTTACAGGTGTCCGAATTCAGCGTTCTTCGAAGCAACGAGTTCAGATTGTTCAGAGGAAGGCGATTCTAGACTTTATTTTCTCTTTGCATGCAAGTTTCATCAAGTTCCAGAGAAGAAGTTGGCAGATTTTTCAGAAGCAAACAAGCAAAACTTTCTATCTTCTGTCTTATTTCTTCTATTTCTCACCTTAGGTACTTTCTTCACATGTCAAAGAAATTCAACACATATTCAGAATCTGATCATCTGGGTTCTCATATTTCAGCGTTTGCAGCAAGACCCACGTCTTAGATTTTTTCGAGAAAATCGCCCCGTAGTCTTCATTCTGAAGCTTTGTGCTTTTTTCAGAGAATTTCTTTGCATGTGGGATAAAATCACATCTTTTTGAAAATCTCATCATTTGGGTTTGTTCAGAATTCTGTTGTGCACAAAACCCATGTTTCAGATTTTCTCAAGAAAAATTTCCCCGAGAAGCCCTAAAACCCCTACAATTCTCGACTAAAGAATCTTTGCATGTCAAGCTAAACGACGTGTTTTCACAATTCTGACGTTGTGGGTTGTCTTAGAATCATTTTCCGGACAAAACCCATGTCTCAGAATTTTTGGTGAAAATTATCCTCAGACGGTATTTTTAGCCTCACCAGGAGCCATTTTAGCTTTCCAGAGAAAGTTGTCAGAAGATAGCCGTGTTCACAGTCAACGAGCAAGTTTTTCAGAAGGTAGTTCAACTAGACTGAATTCAAGACCAAATCAGTCTTAATTTAGGTTTTCATCAGAGCAGCTAATAATGAAGCATTAAGTTGCAAAAGAAATAGAAATCACTTCATTTACGGAGCCGCCAAAGTCACTCAGATCTTGTGCCATTATCTTCGTTTCAGAAGCATGTTTATGATATCTTGATGGAGGTTCTGATCACATTTTCAGTAATTTCAGCGAGTTTCAAGAAGGCGACTGAAAATGTTAAAGAATGTATGCATACAGTCAAGGAAAGTGACAGAGAATTGAAGAAGCAGATTATTATTTTTGGACAGCGTCAAAGTGCCAGATGACAGAGAAATTGATGAGTTCTTGGTCGAAGTGTTAGACCCAGATGACATGGAGTGATCTGCCAGTTGGAACCTGCAGTTAATTTCGAGGGTTGAGTCATGAGCAGCAGTTAACTCGACTTTCAGTCTTGAGTTTACTTGCTGACTTAACACATGCTTATCTCATCCTTGGAATTATCATCACAGGAGTTAGGGTTAGGGTTTCCAGTTAACTGAAGGTAGTGTCCAGTTAACTTTGCTTTAAATAAGGACATGCATGCTTGCACATGGTCTATTTAGGTTAAATGTATCGGTTAACTGATGGTAACTTTCTAGTTAACTGTATAGTTTACTTCATTAGGGTTTAATAATAAATCTTGCATGCATTTGTGAGACTATAGTTGACTCAAGGTGATTTTAGGGTTACCTACACCTTGATGTATATAAATAAAAGCTTTTGCTCATTTGTAATTAACTTTTGCTTGAGAGAGAAATATATGCTGCGCCTACCTTGCCCTCAATATTGCTCTTTTGGTATTTGTTCATGTGTCTTCGCTATTACGATTAATTGTTATGCCACATGGGGTTTCAAGAGATTGTAATGGTGGATTCTTTCTGTTTTGTACAACTTTACCATTATGATCAATTGTTATGCCACATAGGGTTTCAAGAGGTTATGATGATAAATCTGTTTTGTGTATCTTTACCATTGTGATCAATTGTTATGCCACATAGGGTTTCAAGAGATTGCGATGATAAATCTGTTTTGTGAACCTTTTATCATTATGATCAAGTGTTATGCCACATAGGGTTTCGTGAGATTGTGATGATAAATCTGTTTTGTAAGTCCTTACTATTTTGATCAAGTGTTATGCCACATAGGGTTTCATAAGATTGTCATGGTAAATTCTTAAATCTGTTTTGTGCCCAATAAACTTGTCTAGATTGAGCTGATAGATGCGCCACCTTGCCTTCAAGTAGAGAATCTAAACTTGTTTATCGTCACGATAGTCAAAACCATCATTTCCTCATTACGTTTTCTTGAGGAAATTATGGATAGATTAAAGTAGATAGCTTAGTTGTAGTTAATGATCTGAAACAGAAAATCCCATAGCTACTTCTTGAAGTTTCTGCTTAACCTTGATGCCTCTTCGGTGAGAACAAAAAGATAGGACTTGAATTACTTTTCTTTTTCATCTCGGCTAATATGGGGAAGCTTCCTCTAATTTGAAGAGCACTCTCATTCGCGTGAGTGTTACATAGGCATCTGTTACAAACCTGCACTCCAAAGGTGATAGATTTTACGCCAACAATATTGTCAGAGGAGTTTGTTCATAAGGAAAATATTGAGGATTACTGGGCTAATACATCAGATGAGGCTGAGGTCAGGAAAAGGATGTTCTTGAGGCTACCAATAAGCATGATCAAGGAGTGTAAAATTATTCCAGTACCAAACCAGGTGGGCGAGGACATGAATGTTCTCCATCTAGATTATGAGGCAGTGAGAGACATGCCACTTCCACTCCCAGATTGGTCGGAGCCAGAGATTGCTGATTTGGACACACTTTGTATACCAGTATTGACTTTCACCAAAGCATGGGTTGAAAGACATGTGAGCAAATTGAAGAGTAGGTCAATTCCTTTGGCTTACAATTTGATGGGAGATCATAGGACGCCCACTACCAACAGGAAGGAGCAGGTTGCTCGAGCTCCAGAGTCTCGAAGGAAAGAGCCAGTTCAGCCGAAGCCTTCGAGAATTGTGGTAGAGTCACCTACGCCATTGGAGACCTGCGTTCTCCAAGTATACAAGGTTTCACACCGTTGATCAGAAATGCATTGAATCAGAAGCAGAATTACATGAGAAAATAAACCACCACGAAGAAGAGAGAGTCGGTTGGCGAGGTGTCAATGCGTGCGCTAAAGAGGATGATGGTGGGAGAAGATGAGGCGCTGCGTACACGCCTCCAACATGAGCGAGAAGTACAGAGAGGATGATGCAGTTTCAGGAGATACTCAGCCATTAGAGGCCAATGAGCCTCGCCAGAATGAAATTGAAGTAGAACAAGTCCATGAGGAAGAAGCAAGAGATGAGCAGCCGTTTGTTATTCAGCAGGTAGTACCTGATTGGCTTAGAGATAAAATGAGAAGGAGCCCCAGTGAAGAGGCTGATCCAGCAGTAGAGATGGAGGAATTTTTGAGTAGGATCAGCGCACCTCCAACCAAAAAGAGAGCTAAGAAATATTCGAAAATCTCAACAGATGAGGATGGCTCTCGCACCCTTCACATGGCTGTGCCAAGGGTTGATTGTGATCGAGATGAGGCTGTACCGGAGAATTATATGATCACAACCATGGAGTTAGGTCCCCCCACAAGTAGATAATTGAGAAGTGTGATAACTCCTATCAGGCACTTAAGGACAGATTGCTCAGGACTGAAGGCAAGTACAAGAAATTGAAGAAAGAGCACAAGACTTTGATTGGCTACATGCAACATTTTTCTCGTCCTTGTGGGTAGGAGATTCCAGCACTTGAGCTTCCAGCCGAGTTATCTAGAGAATCAATTAGTGGCTTGGAGGACTTGATAAAGATGGCACATGAGGCAGATAAATGGGTTGCAGGTGTTCGTGCCGAGACAGAAAAATTCATGGAAGATCTTGCTCATGCTTATCAGCAAGCTTTCGGCATTATGGCACGAATGGAGGCAGTTGATCAAGCCTGGGGTGATGCTCATGTCTATCAGAGTAAGGTTATTCAACGTCTGGAGTCCTTGATGCATACTCCTTTGCAGATGCTGATTGATGGAGGAGTTATTCAAGAGGGTGATAGGTACGATTTTACCAACTGGTACTCTTCAGTAGTCACCAGACGTGGATTCTTTGATGCATCCCAGGTGGATTCAACGAGAGTCAAGAAGGCTATGACGAACATTGTTGATGGAGTCCTGAACACCTTGGAGGCTATCTTTGCTAGGAGGCTGAATTCTGATGAGGTGACTACTAATGGATTGAGGAGTAGACTGCCACCTTTCTTTTCGAAGGTGAAGACTTTTGTGCAGGATGACTTTGAAAACATTTCGACTTTCTCCAACCTGATTCAGAATACCCAGGATGCCTTGACCGCTTGGAGAAAGTCTTGCACACGGCATGGGCAGTTAGTTACGGTGTTAGAGTTTCAGCTTGATCACATTCCGCCGATCTCGGTTCAAGAGGTTGAGGCTGTGCTCACCAGGTTCATCGATTTTGCAGTCAAGGAGAAGGAGAATGGGAACGCACTTTTGGATGATGATCTTCTGGAAGACTGATTGTGGGCATTAATTGCCTTTACTATTTTGGGAGTGAGTGGGAATCTTGTGATTGATTTATTGTACCACTCCCCATTCTGGTTGTTTTTAGGGTTAGGGCTGAGGTGGCTTAATCTAAGCCATTCATTTGATTGTAATCTGAGTCGTCCATTGGACTAGGCTATCTATAAAAGGGGCATCCCCCCTCATTTGTAATTCATTAGACTAGAGAATAGACATTCCGATAGAGCTTAGAGAGACAGTTTAGATTTAGCATAGTTTCATTACATAGCATAGTTTGAAGAAGGAAAGTTTCCCCTTTGTGGATTTTGTAAGGAATTGTTACGAAGACTATCATAATAAAAGATTTTCATTGATTGGTAAATTTGTCTTTGGTTATGAGCAGTTAGTGAGGTTTCTTCAACCTTCAACTTCAAGTAGGACATAAGTTAGAGTAATTTTCATTTTCATGCAAGTAGTTAATTGTGGGTGGTTGTGTTTGATTTAAGTGAGCTTCGTCTAAATCCATACCACTAGCAAACTTACTAATGGTAAGTTTGCCCTGCGTGGTCAACTGGAATACTTTTTAGACTTAACTTCAATAGAGATTCACGTGTACGTATGCATCGTTTTGATGGTACTTGCATTGTTGAGTCGTGATCTGAACACCTTTCGTTGCTCCTTTGAAGATTGCACCAACCTTGTTGAAGTTGTCCAACGCGAGGCAAGACAAAGTTCGGTTGAAGTCCACTGAAGTCAAGCTCAACACGTCTTGCATTTAGAATAGAATTTAGACCTTCTAATCCCAACAGCCATTCAATTCAGTACATTTTTGGTTAGTTTTAGGAAAATTCATACCTTAACGCTGAATCATTCACACAAAATTCCCTTCCAATCATTAACCTGCTGTTAACTGCAAACATCCTGAACAATTGTGTAAGTCCCCTCGTAAAAACAACAAATCACAACGAACCTACTGAGGGTATTCCATAGCATTTCGGAACCTTGGAGTTGAACATACGAACTTTCTGGCAATCTTAGCATATGGAATTCTTTGATCAAGAGAGAATGGAGTAGCCTTCGGATTACTTTGTTCTGCTGATTGGTGCGGTCACAAAAATCACATCAACAGGAACTGGCGCTAGAAGGAAGGCCTTCCAAGGATTCCTTGCAGTTAACAACCACATTGAAGTAAAGAAGGGATTTTCATCAAAAAGAAATTTATTGGAGAAGAAATTATCATGAATCAAGATGGTGCTACCACATAAAGAGATATTTCCAATATTGCAGCCAAATTTGGGATTCAATGACGATCAAGAAGACATCCTCTCAGGTTTGAACAATCTCGCGTGGAGAACAAAGGAGAGCTACGCCGAGTATATGCGAACTTGCTTTGTGTTGGACGAAGAAGAAGAGAAGGCCATTAAAATTCAAGTTGCTATCGAAAGAGATTTGCTGAATCAAAGACAGCCACTTGCTCCCGCTCCCGCACCTCGCCAGTAATCAGCTACATCCTGGATCGTATAAGTTCGTTCTTGCCTGACAAGTTGAAAAGAATTTTAAGGTCCACACCAAGTTCATCCAAGGAATTTGTGGAGTTAGAGCTACCTACTCGAGCAAGGAAAAAGAAAGAAATTCATTCAAGTAAAGAGGCTAAGTCAAGTAAAGAAGTGTTGTCAAACGAAGAGGTTCAGTCGAGCGAAGAAAGCGGAGAAGAAATTTCAAGTTTGTTTAGAACTCCACCAAGTGCTTCAAGGTTTGCTCAACCAAGATCAATTCAAGTTACTACACCAGTGTTTATTCAGCAGCAACAGCCAGTTCAGGCTACTACACCTCAACAGTAGCCAGCCCAAGTTATTGTTTATTAGACGCGACAGCCAGTTCAACCAATGGCTCAACCAAGAGGTCAACCGGCTCCAAATGGTGCTACATGGTTGGTTACTAATCCGTCTCCACTTGAGTTTGCTGACTACCATGACATGCCGAAGAATCCAGAGCATTTCTGCACTAAGTTCCAGGTTAATGATGTTAACCGTACTGCCGAGGACCACGTCAAGATGTTCGAAGATCACCTACGCAATAGGCAGATTGCATATGCGGACGTGGCTTGCAGACTCTTTCCATATTCTTTGGGAGAGGAGGCTCACCATTGGTTCATTCACTTGCCAATTGGATTTATAAGGTCATGGGAACTGATGAAGGAGGCCTTCGTTGGAAAGTTTGGCATTCCCATTACTCCTGTAGAACTTTTTCGCCAATTTACAGAAGTGAGAAGATAGGACAAAGAGCCCATCCATGCGTTCAACAATAGATTTCAGAAGGCTCTCACAAGGTTACGTACTCCCTACATTGTTCCTGATGCCAGGGAAAACTACTATTCAGCCTTGGATCCCTTGATTGCAATGTTTGTGAAATCTCACCCCACTCCGGCTAATATGAATCAAGCTTATGCTAAGGCTGTCGAAGTGAGTCAAGGTTTAGGGAAGAACATAACTGGGCCTGCACTATACACTAGCCTGGCTATGACAAATAATCAGATGCAGACACTTGGCTCAACATGGAACTAGCAGATTCCCCCATTGAATCCAATTGCTCAGCCGGCTAGCCAGATACAAACACCATCCAATCAATTAGTTATCTATCCTGGGATACCTTTGTCCCAGACTCAAGCAACATAGCCTGTCTATCTCTAGAACACAGTGCCACCAACGAGGACTCAAGAGGAGAAAGAAGAAATGAAAGAGTTAGTAGAACAAATGAAAAGGTTGTCAACTGAGGTGACCCACCTCATAAATCAGAATAATCAAATGCAGTCCATGTTAAAGAATTATCAGACACATCAAGGTGCCAGCCGAGGATACCAAAGTAGTCCTCCACATCATCAGGATACCCATCAAGGACATCGCCACGATAATAGTCATGGGTATCAAAGTAACAATAACCAAGGATATCAGAAAAGGTCCTGGAATACGGGGCCCAACAATGGAG